>BDJD01007493.1:5930-22214 GCA_002564525.1 Rosa multiflora
AAATAACAAAAGGCAACTAATGCACCTGAAGAAAACTAAAAAAAGCTACGGCAACTATAGCGTAGCAAGAATCGGGACAAATTTAACTACGGCATTAAAGATGCCGTCGCAATTGTATCAGTTTTTATGCCACGGCGTTAATTTGCCGTCGCAAACCAATTTTAATTTTGCGACGCCTTGTTTCCCGTAGCAAATTTATGACCAATGGCGACGGCATTTTTGCGCCGACGCTAACTGCGGTGGCCATTGCAATTTTTTTTTGTAGTGATGTATATTACACTTTTCATTTATTAAACAAGTGAGATTTGTTGAAGTTTTATATATACAAATGGTAATATTTAGGACACATTATGGTTCACCTTGATTTTTTCTTCAAAATTTATGTTTTAGATGACCATATTTAACATAAAATTTTGGGTTAAATACTGTTTACTCCATGAACTTTTACCTAAAAAACACTTCAGTTCCTATCCTTCTAATTTCACACGTTTACTCCTTGTACTCTCAATTTTGGACCAAAAGGTCCATTCCGTTACTCTCCATCCAAAAACTCCGTCAAATTACTGACGTGGCATTCATTTAGCGTCAAAATATCCATTTTACCCTCACTTATTCTTTATTTATTTATTTATTCTATTTTTTCCCTGTTTTCTCTTCTTCTTCCAACACTATCTTTTTTTTAATTTTTTTATATTTTTTTATGCTTATCGCCCCTAACCAAAGCCAAACTAGCCCACATTGCTCACTCACACGTCTACCAAACCCACCTAGCCCCAAAGCACCAAAGTCTCGAGGAAGGTCGTCGTAGCAGGTTAGACCTCCGGAGCTTTTTCGATTCAATTTATTTCAGAGCTCTTTGATCAAGAAGATCAATATGGGTCTCGATCGATGTGGGACATGGAGGAACTGGATCTCAGGGTCGAATCCCAGCGTCGTCTTTGCTCAGCCGCCATTGAAAAATAGCCCCAAGCCCGTCGGCCAATTAATCGCTAGAAAACACTTGTTGACCACCGAGAGGAAGTAGCTCCACCTCTACCGCCTCCATCCCCACCTTCGACCACTCTACCTCACCCTTTCTAACGCCGAGACCGCCGACCTCACCTATAAAGATCCACCCGAATCAATTTCGAAGCTAAAAAAGAAGAAGAATTGAATCACCAGGGGCTTTATGTCGCTAAAGCTTCTGATGAGCATATGAACCATTTCATGGGCCTCAGAATTCTCGGTCTTCCAGGTGCCGGATTTTCTTTTGAAGCAGGTCGATGTCGAGGCAGAAGAAGACTACTGTGGAGGTTTTGGTAAATGAATTTAAGAAGATTTGGGCATGGAGCTATTTGGCCTGGGATTGGGGTTTGATGGTACTAGGGTTTTTGACGAAGATTTTGAGCAAGGTTTGGATGGAGCTCATGGGTTGTTGATGGAATCATTTTGGTTTTCTTTTCTTTTTGTCTAATCGATCTGGATTTAGGAGAAGAACTGTTTCAGTTTTTCTTTTTCTTTTTTATTTGGATTCGATTCAAGGATAATTTTCTAGGTTTTGATTTTCTGATTTTGTGTATGAAAAATTTAGTTGATTGTGTGTCCAGAAATAGAAGGACCAAATGATGTGAGAGTGTGAGTTGAGATCGGGAAATGTGGGTGGGAGGTAGGGTTGGGAGAGAGGTTCAAGGATAATTTTCTAGGTTTTGATTTTCTGATTTTGTGTATGAAAAATTTAGTTGATTGTGCGTCCAGAAATAGAAGGACCAAATGATGTGAGAGTGTGAGTTGAGATCGGGAAATGTGGGTGGGAGGTAGGGTTGGGAGAGAGAAGAGGTTGGGGGGTTTTAGAGAGATGGTAAGCAGTAAATGAAAAAGATATAAAAGAAAGAAAAATTAAAAAAAGAAGAAAAAATTAAGGAAAAAAAAGGAAGTGAGGGTATAACAGACATTTCAGCATGGAAGAGATTGCCACGTTATCAGCTTAACGGAGATTTTGGATGGAGAGTAACGGAATGGACCTATTGGTCCAAAATTGAGAGTATGAGGAGTAAACGTGTGAAATTAGAATGACAGGGACTGAAGTGTTTTTTGAGTAAAAGTTTAGGGAGTAAACAGTATTTAACCCTAAATTTTTTATTATTTTATTATGTTAACAACTGAATTACAACAACAAGTTTTTTGTGAGTCGAATACAAAAAGATACTTGTGTCACTAGACACTGCAAATGACATATATTGATATTTGTATGCTCTCGCATTTTTGCATGCATATTTTTCATTACAATTTGTTTTAAACACGTACTTATCGATTGGAGTATGATTCATTACATTTCCCGAATTATTCATGCATGTATATTTGACGTTTAATTCCTTTCTTGAATATTACTAACTGTGATCTGATCACACAATAAATGTGTCACTTTGGTTCATCAGTTGCCTTCACACAATTGATTCAGTACTTAGCTGAGTAATGATCTACGATTGATTCTCATGATCATCAGCTTCTGAACTCTTCTTTATCCCCCGCTTCCAATTGAGTTTGAGTATTAGTTTCACCTGCTGTTACTATGTCATCATTTTCTACAGTAGCAACCCTGTCTGTGTTTGGTATCTGATCATTTAGACTACATTCTGGTAAGGCAACTTTCTTTTTTTTCTTGTAGACTAAGAACATAATCATCTGCGCAATCCCAAAGGCGAACCCTAAGATGTTCGGTGCCTATACAAATAAAACATGAGAGAAAATAAGCAACATAGTCCATCAGCATACCAAATTTGTTAGAAGAAGGTTATATAAGAGGTGAAGGAAGCAGGAAAGAAAGAAATTGTACCGCTATGAATAAATCTTCTATTAAAAGGCCATAGAAGAACCACACAACAGCTAAAAGGGTTAAGCAGAGTGACAATGAGAATGACATGTATTCCACACTCTTTGTTTTAATAACCAGCCTCTGAAAAAACAAGTCAATGGAATTAATAATCAAGTATTTAGTATGTGATCAACCAAAAAGGGATAATAATTAAGACGTAAAGCATGAATGGACTTACCATAATACTAAGAGGAGCAGCATACACAGAGACATTGAACACAACATTGATATACCCAACAACTGTCAACCGCCGACTAGCATTTGGGATTTGGCTTGTACCCCCTAAGATCAAACCATAAGCCAAGACATTAAACAGGACAAGCAGCTTTACTGTGAAAATCTGCAAAACCAAAATCAAATTTTAATTCCATGATTTCCATCTTCACTCTTAACATAAATAGTTTCTAATATACATTAGAAGCAGAAAAGAGAGAAGAGTACCCTGACTTTTGGTGGTGCATAAATCAAGTACATGACAAGGTACACAGTTTCGATGAAGCTGCCAATGGAATTGACCACGATGAGAATTAAAGCATTTGTCTTGAGGAAGCCATAATAGAGCATTAACATGGCGCTAAACAATGCCACTGAATAGGGTATAGATTGGAAACCTTGAACAGACTTTGTCTTGAAAATCCTATAAAATGTTGGTCTGCAAAAGATTACAAAGTTAGTCAATCTCATATGCATGAAAATCAGAGAGAGAGAGAGAGAGAGAGAGAGATGTTTACAGTGGGGCAAGGTAGACAAGGACGGCGAAGATGGTACCTATAGAAGTTTTAGAGAATTGAAACATTAGTAAAATAGAGAACTAAGTAAGATTTGCTTATTTGGTAAAAGCTAGAAGATAGCTACATGAACTAGCTAGCTTTATTAGAAAATTACCCAGAATGCCAAAAACAGAGGCCATAAGATGAAGATCAAGGGCTGCCATTCTTGAATGTTATGCTCAGCTCTGCTCGTAAATGAATAAGAGTTTGAGGCTTTGAGGGAAAGCTCTTTAACACAAAGACTAGAGTAGAAATTTTTGATCCGAGTTCTTGCATTGATCGAGTGAACATGTGTATGTCTATATATATAAATAAAAATTTGGTTAGGCGGGACCTAGGCACAGGCCAGAATATAGAGACAAGAGATTTGGTGGGTAAAATTAGGCGTTATGCGGGACCTAGACTCTAAGTGGGGCTTAGCGTTCAAATTAATTAATAATCGTTAAAAAAATCAGACAAGAGATTTGGTGGGTAAAATTATTATAAAAAAAAGGCTCAAAATAAAATAAAAATAGTTACTGAGTTATGACTCATTCTACATTTAACTCACTGTATTTTTAAAAATATCACCTAACTGACTCACTTTTATATCTGTCTTTCACTTAACTCACTGCTGTTAATTCTACTGTTAGAAACCATTAAAATTGAGGGTATATTTGTCAAAACGTTTAAAAATACATTTTTAACTTAAAAAAAAATTCTAAATTTATTAGATTTTTTTTTTCAATTTCTGAAATTTCTAATAAAAAAGGATTTTATTTTAATTTAAATTTATCTTCTTTTTTTTTTTTCCATAATTTTTTTTTAAAAGTTAGAAATGCATTTTTTTAGTGTTTTGAAAAATGTACCATCAATTTTAATGACTTTTAATGGTAGAATTAACGACAGTGAGTTAAGTGAGAGACGGATGTAAAAGTGAGTGAGTTAAGTAATATTATTGAAATATGTGTTGCATAGGTCATAACTCAGTAATTTTTTTTTAAAAGTTAGAAATGCATTTTTTTAGTGTTTAGAAAAATATACCATCAATTTTAATGGCTTTTAATGGTAGAATTAACGACAATGAGTTAAGTGAGAGACGGATGTAAAAGTGAGTGAGTTAAGTAATATTATTGAAATATGTGTTGCATAGGTCATAACTCAGTGATTATTTGTGATATTTTCTCAAATAAAAAATTAAAACACATGGCTCTTCACGACCTTCTTTATCTTCTGGTGGCCTTCTATCTCGTTCTCTTATCTCCCACTCTGTCTCTAGCCATCTATAAACGACGTCGTCACTACCAATAAGTAACTCATCTCCTCGCAACCAAAACCCCAAATCCTCAAAACCACCTAGCTAAACCTCTTTCAAATACCTAACTTAACTTTACTCATCCAGACCAAAAAAAAAAAAAATCATATAAAAGAAAATTTTCGAGAATTAAAGATGAGTTTTAAAGTATCCATATTGTTTATTTACAAATAAAAATAAATAAAAAATTGAGAGAGGTCTAGTGAGCAGATTATGAATACCCATAGTCGACGAAAGTGACCATTCTTGACATTTTGCAAACAGTGTCTGACCAGCCAACCTCAATAGTGGAAATATAAGGCAAAAAAACAGTGAATAGTCTTGATCGATCAAGCTCAACGGGTGAACTTGCTCTTAACTTGATGAATACACAGTTCGACTTGAATTGAATGCACATTTTATTCACCAAAGTCAAGGACTGAAAAACAGGAAAAACACATTTTTAACAGATTCATATGTTAGGCCGGACCACAAGACCAAAGTAAAATGGAGCAGGTCTGGTTCCGAATGCAAAATGACTGAAAATACTATTTAAAAAAAAATTTACATCGATGCCACTGAGATCAGATAACCCAAAACGTGGCGGTTATCGTTCCCATCAATTGATTTTTCTCTGCACGATTCCCAGAACACTGAGAACTTTGGAAACCCAGAAAAAGAAGTGGATCCTCAAAGGACTTAATAGACAGAAGAAGCTCCCAGTAGTGAGACTTGACCCTCTTTCACTTCAATTTGGAACAGTCTGAACCCCATAGACCTTGAATTTGACACCCGCACTACACCAAAAATGGTCTTTTACTGCCCACAATGTGTGCCGTAAAAGGGTATTTACAGCGCACAAAAGCAGGCTGTAAATGCCGGAGCCGTAAAAGACGTACCACATTTACGGCACACTAAAATGCGCCGTTAAAGTGCACCCAAGAACGCCGTCAAAGTAATATCGGAAATGTCACTCATGTTATTTACGGCACATGTTGCACGCCGTAAAAGACTTTCTATTTAAGGCGTATAATGTGTGCCGTAAAAGAGTGATTGAGTTCTTATTTAAGGCGCAGCTTGCACGCCGTAAATAAGGTTTTTTTTAATAAAAAAAAAAATTATATTTTTACCAATTTGACATTTGTATCACCATATCCATATGACAAATTAGATGTAAGAGAAACATTTCAATCAGATTATCGTTATAAGTAATTTAATTTACAAAATGACAATTAAAAATGTACAAGTAGCAGTAGTCATTACATCAATCAAGTAGAGTATGTTATCACGAACTGTCCCACTTTGAAGTGATCGACAATTGCAAACCTGAGATAGTTGGGCTTCTACTTCCAAAGATGCAGCTCCCCTTTTAATCTCTTCATCCAGCTTCTTGAAATGTCCATGCATAGAATAGTAACTGCAACATGCATTGAGAAGTGAGTGTTTCGTTCTTTCACAAGTGGAAAACAGAAGAAATGATAGACATTGCAGAAGCAAATCCAAACCATTGAAATTACACAAGTGTAAAACTTTGAGGTGGAAAACTGGATTCATCATTACTTAGATGATTCAAACCCAGTTCTTCAAAAAGTTTCAGAACTTTCCAACAACCCAAAAATCCCCTTCTCATCTTTAACCTATTTTCCAAGAAAGAACCACTCCAAGAATCACTGTTAACACCAAAAACAAAACCGTTACAACTATTCATTAACATGAACTACTGCGTGTCAATACAAAACAGGGCTTTCAACAACAAAGCCCTGTCTTTTTCACTTCATCAACAAATCAATTCAAACCCTATTCAAAGTTCTCAACTTCCCCACAAACCCAAGATTTCCTTTCGCATTCTTCAACTTATTTTCCAAGAACGAACCACCCAACGTTCCAAAAACCACACAGAAAAACTCCAAAGGGTCCAAAGATCAAACCTTTGCACCTATTCCACGAACATCAACATGAAAAATCTTAATGTACTTCAACAAAAGACTCAAAAAAAGGACTTACTGGGTGCGCAGAGACGACGGATATTACTGAAGGGTCGACACCCTTTTTCACCTTCACCCTCGTTCTGTTCCGGAATCCGAAACTCATTGATGTTAAGCCTCCAAGACCTGCTTGGCTCGACGCCGTTCTCCAACTCGAGAAGCGGTTCCCTCCGGCAGTCTCCACCGGAATTCGAGAGCGGACTCTTCTCCATTGTTTGGTACAATCACAGAGAGTTTGGTGGTGTGTGTGAATATTATGACTATGAAAATATAGGGTGAATGAAAGCTTTGGTTTTGGTTCTCTTTCCTTTCTTGTGGGGATTGCCAACATTAAAAGTTTTGTAACCACCTGTGCCCGGAATACATGGAAACTTCTATGAATTTATGTGTTCTAGACTTCTAGTGCGGCAAGGAAATAAAATATACCATAAAGGGTAAAATAAGATTTTTAAATTGGAAAAGGTGTTCGGGGATTTTGTGGATTTTACACCTACGTATTTATGTCATTGTCCATATGTGACCAGACCAGACCGACTTATTATTCACTGTGGTTTGCTTTCGGCTGTGTGCTATTTTGAGTACTCATTAACGAAGCTTCGTGGATGTCCTGGCGTGGATTCAAAGTTGTAAAAGACATGGAATAATATTTTTGGGGTGAATCGTGAATGATGAATCCACCACTCACAAAAGTAATGGCAAAGTTTCGTGATGCAAACTGGATTCACAAAGTAATGGAAAACTGGAATATAAATTTGAGGTGGGCAATCTGTCCGGATTAAGTAAATGCAATTACACAAGTGTAAAACTTAGAAGTAGTATCAACACATACAAGTGTTCCAACTTTTATCACAGAAATTTAGGCAAAAAAACCCACCAATATTGGAAATCATAAACTTGTACAAGTGCCAATAAATCAAGAAAAAAGTAGACGAAATTTACCTCATTAATGAAGAAGAGCGGTGGAGGAAATTACAATAATCAACCATGAGTCTAGTGCATTCTATTTAGATTTATATCATAGGGTTGAATTTTTCATCATATATATAGAATAGTTTCACATAAAATTGCTCTGACTGATGATGTGCGGGAAGATCTTGTGGACAACTACCCATTGCTACGTTTATCATATAAACGTGATGGAGTACTGCTTTTTGTCGCCGCTCGTTCACATGTTTGTTTGCATTCAGAATGAGTAAGGCTTCATCAACTAAGGTGTCTTTGTATTTCCCATTTTTTCTCCTTTTATTTTTTATTTTTTTATAGCACAGTGATAGATCTTGTAAATTGTTAGCTATCTAAGTAAGGAAGTCTATCACTTTACGAGGACAAAGTCAAATTCTGAAAATTTTGATTACAACGTTAAATAACTTTTGGCGATATATATTTTAGTGTTTACATTAGAAGAGAAAGTTTTCCCCAAGTTGAAGAGTATTATTGTTCGTAGAGATAAGAAGAGATTTTTTTTTCTTTCCTTATTTATGTCTTTATTGGTAATTTGACATAAGTCGACAAAGTCAACTATTATTTGGAAAAAGATAAAGATCCAAATACTAATATTGGAGGTATGAATAGAAGCTCCCTTTAAAGTATTATAAATAAAAATATAAACAAAAGTAAATGAAAAAACGTGCAAATTGAGTCAAATTAATTAGTATGTACAGAACAATGTACCTTTCACATTCATAAGTAGTGTATTGAGTCAAATTAATTAGTATGTACAGAACAATGTACCTTTCACATTCATAAGTAGTTTTAGACATATACCAAACCTACCTTCATAAAATTAATTGGAAGGTAGAAGAGCTCTGAAGTATTATTCAAACTAATTATATCTATATTGTGCATATGAATAGTATTGTGCTTATGAATAGTGCATAAACACTTCTTTCGTTGCCATTCGCTTGCTCTTTTATGGAATTGCTCTTCTTGCTGTTCAATTCGTGTGACATCGATAGTTTTAGATGTGGTTGTGTGTTCTTGCTTCCAACAAAGGTAGAGGCGTGGTTGTGTGTGCTTGCTTCCAACAAAGGCATAGACGGTGATAGAGGTCAAGAGAGACTAACTTGAACCATATACTTGCAAGCATATAAATCGTATCAAATGAGGAAAATATTTGGACCTTACCTATCATACCTCGGGAATTAGGTATTGGACCTAATCAAAGTAATTAATCGGCTCTAAGCAACTCGAAAGCATACAAGGAAAAATAAAATAAAATATTCACACAAGACACCAAGCCTTGGCAGTGCTCGGTTTAGCTCACACGAAACCTTATCAAAGCCACTAACTTGTAGCCTAAATGGGTTTTGCACAATGATAGATAGAATTTTGCTGGGAAGTGTGAATTTCTAAATTAATCGCAAAAAAAACTTGAAATTAAACTAATAATTATCAAACAAGTAAATTAAATTTAGATTTATAAATAAATGAAAACATGGGAATGTCGGGTGATTCACACTTATTATCATGCAAACATTGTTGTCAATTTCACAAATGCAATTCCTAAATGTGTTGAGTCCCATATTTAGTATTGGTTAAGGCTACTAAACTAATAATCATTTCGTGGTATTAATTATGTTGGTTAGGACCACAATCAACTCTTTAACTTCGGCATTATGCCGGTTATGACCGCAATATCCAAAATTGGAGACCTAAATAGTGAGATAATAGAGACTCAAGCAAGCTTAGCTACAATTAAGCTAGCTAATGGTTACCATACTCGATTTCTAGATGCCATAGACTAATAAGTTGTCAAATTATCTCTATCTCTTTTTTCCTCTACTCTCGCTTAAGATGTTGAGGTCGACAGCGATGAAGCGCTTCCCCTCATCTTTGACCAGGCCTGCAACTGTGGCTGGGGCAGCAGTCTCTCTCTTTACTGATTGTGAATGTGAAGTCGACGACCTTGGTGATTGTGGCAGAGGTGCTTTAGATCAGGAGTACATCTTCGATTTGCAATGGGTGGCAGCAGCGAACATCCATGGTGCTAGTGATTTAGTGAAGATGATTCTTAGTGGTCGGGGCTGAGATGACGATCAGTTGACAATGGCCTGTTAGAGGCGACTTGGCTTGTCACCGGATGGAGCCTATATTATAGCTGTGGTTGAAGGATACAGGCAACGATGCGTTGGTGGCTGACAACGCAGCAGCGGATGGCTGGCTCAGCTGGTGTCCAAAGCTGCGTCAGTGTTAGTAGCGCCGACAATGAAGTCAACCTGTTGGTGGCTTTTTGATCTAGGGTTTCCTCTGGGCAATAGGCTGGCCTTTTGGTTGGAGATTTGGGCTTTTGGGCTTGGGGTCAATTTTTGTGACAATGGCCTGTTAGAGGCGACTTGGCTTGTCACCGGATGGAGCCTATATTATAGCTGTGGTTGAAGGATACAGGCAACGGTGCGTTGGTGGCTGACAACGCAGCAGCGGATGGCTGGCTCAGCTGGTGTCCAAAGCTGCGTCAGTGTTAGTAGCGCCGACAATGAAGTCAACCTGTTGGTGGCTTTTTTATCTAGGGTTTCCTCTGGGCAATGGGCTGGCCTTTTGGTTGGAGATTTGGGCTTCTGGGCTTGGGGTCAATTTTTTATTTTGTATTTTTATGTTCATTTAGTAAGAATTTCTCCTTCTTTAGAGGAGAAATTTATAGGTGTTTGAGGAATATCCTCAGGGCTATCCATAAAGCCTACGCCATTTCATTCTCTCGTAGGTAGTGTAGGGTAGTTTTTGGATATGTTTCACTGTTCGATTAAAAAATGTTGAATTGCTTAGGTAACGGTTTTATATGACAGACCTACATGGGTGGGTCGTTATGTGTAATTTCGCTGAACCACAATCGAGTTCACTTATTTTTCTTAAAAATAAGTTGTCAAATTATTAATCTAATCATCACAATTGCCCACAACATAATTTCAAATTGTGACAAAACCTAGAAACATGCATCTAAGGGCCAATAAATTAGGATTTAAAGTGTATTAAAAGGAATTTGCATTTATTTCAATAAACCATCAACATTTATACAAGATGAGTTACGGCTTAACTCCGAAAATTAGACTACTCACTAGCCATATAAGAATCCATCAACAAGAGTACAGAAAAAGTATCAAAGAGATAATAAGGAAGAAAGGAGAAAGTTGAGAAATTTTGATAAATGACCTATTTTAGGCATTTAAAATGATTTTTAACCTTGTTTTATGAAATAGTTGAAGAATGACCATATGAAGGGATCAAAAGTCTTAACTACCCTTATTAAAATTCTTTGTAAGTTTTTTTTTTGACAAAAATAGGTCAGCCATTTCATTAAATTCAGCAAGCAGTACAAGAACGAAATACCCCTATGGGGTCAACAGAAAGCAATCGTCCCTTAGAACCATAAGAAACCCTATTATAGACAAATAGCGCCCCATATAGTCCCTAGTATACCCACCTTTTAGGAGGTCCAAGCACCATTATTCTAACAAAAACCAGACACTTTGAAGCAGACATAAAAGGTACGTAACAACTAAGGCTTTGGTTTTTGTGACCTAAACAAAATTTAAATAGTACTATAGGCCCTAGAGCCCCATTCCAGCCAAAAGCAATCCACTGCCCAGTTGGAATCCTAGATAGCCCACTCTGTCAGACCGTCAAATTCTAGCCCACAGTCACCTCCACTCTTGTGATGCCCAAACTCGGGGAGCCCAGAGCAAGGAGCCTAACAACAGTCAGCCCAGTAGGTGCCGGTGCCTCTACCAAGTGCAGCCCAATCATCTTGGACGTCATTACCGATCTCCTTCATCTCAGAGTTCCAACTACCAATGCCAGCACCAGTGCCGATGCCTCTACCAAGTGTAGCCCATGCCCAACTCCGGAACTCTGTAAGCACCAACGACGAAGGCTCAGCACAAGTTGTCACCGCCGCTCCTCGCTCCGGATTTGCCTCCTACACCCGAAATCGGGTCTTACCCCCTTTCCAGCCTCGACGACTCCCGTCGGTTCAGCAATCAAAACCATCTGCCAACAGATTGTCTCCCTCATGGGACGCCATCAGAAACAGCCAATGACCAGTATCTAGCACGGTCCTTGGACCTAGAATAAAACTGCAAGGAGAAAACAGATGGGCATGCCGGAGAACACCCTCTCCACCACCGCCCACAAACCAACTAGAAAAATGAAGAGAAGACATCCCTGCCATCAGTTGAAGGATCACCGTTGCTGGTCAGATTTGGAAATTTTGTCGAAGACTGTCGCTGTCGAGTAAATCCTAGCAAAGCTAGGTCAGTTTTGATTTTTGATTTTTCTTTTTGTTCAGAGCTTTAAAAAATATCTTTGTAAGTTTGAAATTCATATGGTAAAACCTTTTTCCTATATCTCTCTTGATCCTTGTGATTACGCACCTCCTCTTTTTGCTTCTTATACTTAGCATACAATGCAATTTTGGACTCTCAATGATCATGAAATTGTTGGATAGAAACTCGTAAAAAGGTAATGGAGAAACTTTTATCAAAACCATATCAAGTATTATCAAGTCAAACCTTCATACAATAAGTACCATGAGGTTATTGCAATTAATGTGGAAACTAAACATAAGCCATCGAGTAGAAACAACTCTAATTCCATAATCACATGAGTTTTACTAGGTACAAAATTGTCGACAATGATTAAGAGGAAATGAGATTATAATAGAACCCCCTTCATCAAGTTAAAAATAACAAACAACTGTGAAACACAAGTTTTTGAAATCAAAAATCCAGACAAAGGTATCGATCACGATTCATCTTTCTGAGTAGGAGTCATCTTCTCATAACGTTGCGCTTGAACTTGGCAACCTGCCTGAGGTTCTCAGCCATTTGGCGTTTCACCTTCAAGTGGTAGACTTTACTTGACATGGTGTATCTTGGTCATCATAACATAAGTAATCAATCAAACCAATGATAAATTAACACAACTTTTTCTTTCCTTCATTTCTTTATTATGACTTTATTATTTATCTTTTTCTTTTTCTGATCTTAAAGATCATCTGAAATTACGGATACATCATCTTGGAACAACTGGATTAAGCTTCTAGCCTCGTGTTGACCATGGTTGACCAAAATTGACTATTTCGTCTTTTTGCTTGAAACTCAAAATCATTTAGATTTTGCGCCATCTTTTTCCGAAATTCACATATCCACTTATTTTCTACAAATAAATAAAATATAATTAATTACATATTAATCTATTTGAGGATTAACATATTTCTAGTGGTCAAGATACAATTACACGCATAGAAATGCGTGTCATCAGAGACTGTGAGAAAGAGGGTTTGGTTCTTTGATTCGCAGAGAGAGTGAGAGAATGATTATACACCTAGGCCAATTGAGACCGGTCGGAGAGAGATAGTGCATAGCTTCTTTGGACATGATGAGTCAATCTTCTCCATTTTAAGAGGTATTTACTGGATATTTTTCAAAAAGTTTCTTACAAATTCTTGTAAAATTTCATATGTTACTGATTTGTAGTTTGGATAATGAAAGTCTAGGTATGTTGTTGATTTTGAGGGAGCCTATAGATAATTCTAAAGCTTTCGAAAATTGAAGGAGGCATAACACATTATCAAAACAAAGTGATTGAGGTATGAAGTTTTCTTTTAAAGAAAAATTACCAGCTGTGTTTTTGTTTGCGTTTTATAACTAGATATTTGGTGTATGATAGACATCATGTTTCTAATTCCTCTATCTGGGTTTGGTTAAGGGTTGGAGGTATAAAGCTGGGTTGTTTCTAATTGGTTATGTAGTTCTCATTTTGTCACGCCCCTGATTTTTACAACAATAAAAATCGATATATATAATCCCATAATTATACATGCGTGAATATTCAGTCATCAATACAAATACCTGGAACATCTTTCCCTTAAAACAAGTACTTACTGATACACTGAATCATCCAAGATAACATACACTCGCTCCACAGAGTTATATATTATACAAATTTACGAATTTAATTGTCATCACAATAAAACGTAAATGCTCCTCAGAGCTTACTGCATAGCGGAAGTCATATATTGGCAAAGCCAACAAAAATTGCTTCCTACCCGTTCTGCTGCCAACAAGCTCCTTCAGCTTCAGCCACGATTTTCCTGACCTGCAGGATTAGCCCCTACACCATTCACAATGGTGCACCGGGGTTGCCAAACAACAAACCCGGTAAGCTTCTTCAAGCTCGTATGAGTAACTCATGAACATCAATCAACAACTCACATCAATCTACTTAAGGAAACATGCAGCCATGAATCCTTCTAACATTCAATATCTTTTCCACAGAAAGGACAACATGAGTCACGCTATGACCATGTCCATATTGCTAACTTAACCATCAAGTAGCAATTCAAGTCTCATCTAGAAAATTAAAGAAGAATGCCATCTGAACTCTCCTTTAAGCTGCATACCTATGAGTCTCAAGCAACCTCGACCGTTACTCCCATAAGCTATCATGGCAGTTAAACTAGAACTCTATTGAAATTGTAATCACTCGTCCTAACCAGGACGTGATTACCTATTCCTGCCCATTCCCCTTCTCAGAGATGGCAAGAGGTGCCATGAGACGGGTTGAGACTTTATCAATCATGGTAGCTTGACTATGGCGGTGCTGAAAAGAAAGAAACCCTAGCAGAAACTCTAGCAGAGTTTTTCTCTCGATATCTGTATATAACGTACTTGATAGTTAGTTTGCATGTCCAAAGTAGATTAAATTATAGAAAGGAGAAATTGCTACATAATTATATCGGAAAATTGGTAATTCCACTAGAAATACATTTATTAGCAAAAGAAAAACTGAAATTAACTGTTCCAGAAGAAAACCAAAAGCTAATGAAAAGGTTTAACTAGAAGTAGAAGAGCTTGTGCTAGCTTTGCATATTACATAATTCCACTGGTTCATTGTTTGCCTTCATCTGATCACACAAATGGGTTCGTTAGTTTCCTTCACACAATGGATTCAGTACTTGGCTTTGTAATGATCTCTGATTGATTCTCATGGTCATCGGCTTCAGAGCTCTTCTTTATATTCCCTACTTCCAATTGAGTTCTAGTATTTATTTCACCTGCTGTTACTATGTCATTGTTTTCTACCGAAGCATCCCTGTTTGTGCTTGGTATCTTATCATTTAGACTATATTCTGGTAAGACAGCTTTCTTGGTGGTCTTACAGACCAAGAACATAATCATCTGCCCAATCCCAAAGGCGAACCCTAAGATGTTTAGTGCCTATACAAATAAACACAAGAGGAAATACGCAACATAGTTCATCATCACATAAAAATTTGTTTTTGGACGTTTATGTTAGAGGTGAAGGAAGCATAACAGAATGAAATTGTACCGCTATGAATAAATCCCTTATTAAAAGACCATAGAAGAACTACATGGTAGATGTCTTAAGAACAAGACATTGTATCAAGCTGGACATAGATGCATATATGTAACCGGTATTGAATTCAATTGTCAATAATTGAGGTTGCAGACTTGGGGGGGGTCAAAATCGTTGGACTGTTGAATACCACTATATTTATATTAAGTTTTTAAAATCTGGAGGTATTCAATCAAGATTTTAAAAGACTTTTTAAAATCTTGAGGTATTCAATTAAGATTTTAAAAACTTAATATAAATATTGTGGTATTCAACAGTCCAACGATTTTGAAGGATTCTATTAGGTGATGGATTGTGACGGATTTTAGGACCCTCGGTATAAATAGCAAACCCTTTCAGAAATCTGCTCTCCAGAGCTGATATTTCGACGTCTTCCTTTTTTCCTATCTCTCTCGTCGAGAAGATGAAAATACGAACGGCAATCTGGAGAAGGCTATCAGCCATGTCCAGCTCTACCACAGTCGACGGCGTCGCAGCTACCGCACTCCGCTCAATTTTCTACCCCGTCCATCTAAGCCAAAAAATCCAGTCGTCGCGCCGACGAGATCCGAGTGGTGGCAGTGAGCAAGACGAATCTAGCCGTTGTCCTCTACCAAGTATATGACGCCGGCCACCGCTGCTTCGGTGAGAACTTCGTCCATGGAATCGTCGAGAAAGCTCCTCAAGTTTCTGCTCTGAGCAAGATAATTGAAATAGGTATGATTTTGATGACTATTGGTTTTGGGTTTTTCAGATTTCTGAAGATATAGAGAGGCCTTTTGTTGGGAATTTGCAGAGCAATAAAGTAAAGCCTCTCTTCAGTATAAATTTTTCATATCTAACTCTGAATTATAGTTGATGTTGATTATTCAGAATCATACATAAAGTTTGTGTATTAAGCATTGGTTTCTAGCAAAGGAAGGAGCTTTTTGGTCTTGTGTGATTGCAATGGTGCTTTTGAGAATATCCCATTTAAATTTCATCTCAATGCTTGACAGTTTTAAGTGTTCAGAACTTTTATTGTACTACGTTAGCTTGTTTGAATCATTTTTTTTT
>BDJD01007494.1:5640-24493 GCA_002564525.1 Rosa multiflora
GTTGAAAGCCGTAGCCAAATTTGTATGAATTGATGTTTTAATTGACATTTGTTGTTATTTGTGATTTTCATCTTCATATGCCAATTCAAGAAGTGAATGCATTCATTCAAACTTAACTATTTTGAATGTGTTGTGTTTGTCATCTCATGAAAAAATATTTAGGGAGTAGTTAACCTTGAACATTAATAGCATGATAGCATCCTCTATGTGCATGTGAGGGTAGTGAGTTAAAATCACCTAGATCTAGGATTAAAAAAAGCCAGATGCTTTTCTCTTTTTCCTTGGATATATTTTTCTACTCCATTCTCTTTAATTGATCATCATCACTTCCATGTTTCTGCACCTTCATGCTTTGCTTTCATTTCATCATTACATTAACAGCATGATAGCATCCTCTATGTGCATGTGAGGGTAGTGAGTTAAAATCACCTAGATCTAGGATTGGTTTGCTTGCTTGATTATTTAAACTCAAATCTTTATGCATCTAGGAGCAAGGAATTGATACTTATCCGGTAATATAACTTGTTCTTGGGTAGTTAGTTTCGCACTTATCCGGTGGAAATTGATAAAATAAAAGGAGTTTAAGCCTTTGTAGTCTTATCCGGATGCAAAGAGGGTAATTGGGAAATTCAAATAGCATCACTTGTATTTGAACTTCAATACTTGCAAGGGAGGTTAGTGGTAGACAATCCAACCCCTAACTTCATCCATTATATTACTAGTTTAGTTTAGAGTAATTTAGTTTACATTTGAGCATTTAATTTAATTTGGTTCACTACGTACTCTACCCAACAAACAATTTCACTAGCTATCACCACAATGCACATACTCACCATGAGCCTAGATTTCCTTGTGAATTTAGGTTTGTGATTGTACATTTGCATATTCTAGCTCTCCTTAGGTGAACACCCTAGCTAGTGAAAGGAATCCAATCCTCGTGGGTTCGACAACCTTTCTTAAATCCCTATACTATTACTTGTACCCCTTATACTTGAGGGTGACTATTTGGCTAACAAGTACCAGTTAGATTCAATCATTTTCGTAATGAAATAACAGCAAGACAGCCTTTATGCCAGGAACATTGGAACCCAAACTTTTTATTTGCATTCATTACTCAGTCTAAAGATTTATGCATCACTTCTAAATGGCTAATGAACATAAGACTAGAAACTCTGATATAGTCTTTGAGTACATACTTTTCAGTACTGACCCAAATCAAGTACTCCCTAACCATTGGACCTAATACACCCCCAAATCCAAAGTTACTGACTTTCAAAACCACAAACCCATTGATCAAGACATGCAACTGAGCACTATTTCAATCAAAATAACAGGAATTGAAGTTTTGGAAATGGAGTCGTACCATGTGGGTCCCTGACTCGCAGATCTGGAACTCATACTAGGATGGCCACGGGAAAACCCTAGAGGTTTGTTAAATTTGGGGGGAATTGGGATTGGGGTTTTGGTTTCGGAGTGAAATTGAGCGAGCTAAAATGGACAAGTTCGAAATGAAGCGGCGGCCATCGTCGAAGGTGGAGTCTACGGTGGAGCCGCAGTCGAAGGCGTAGTTGTCGACGAGAGAGAAGGCGGAGAGGGCGAGGGAGAGGGTAAAGAGAGAGAGAGAGAGAGCGTGAGGTTTGTGTAGGAAAACACCATCGGAAATTCGAAGGTGGAAGATCCGAGGATTACATGGGTAGGTGAATTGGGTGTTTGCTATGATGGATCGAGAGGGAGGACGAGAGAGACAGATTTTGTGAGAGTTTTTTTCATTTCTTTTCTCGGCTCAATCTCTTGGGTTTTCATAGCAAACTTCAAAAAGAGGGGAATTTTATTTAATTTATTCATTTTTGTTTTAGTTTGAAATAAACATTCACACAGATTTTGATATATATAATTAAATGAAAATTTTTGATAATCATGAGAAATATTAAAAAATAGAGGAAATAAATTTTCTCACGGACATCTGTGTGAGTTTCTGACACATATGCACACAGATGTCTGTCGGTCTGTGTATTATAATAATTCACACGGACATCCGTGTGAATTTCTTCATGGCCCCACTTTTAGAATTACTTTCACACGGATTTCTGTGTGAATGCTGTTTTCATACAAAAATCTGTGTGTATTGCCCGTTTCCTCATACAAAATTGCATCTGTGCGAATATTCGTGTGAATGTCATCTGTGTGCATTAGGGGGTTTTTCTAGTAGTGTTATCTTGTTGATTGTAATTATGCACTCCCAGATAATGGAATTTGTGATTCAAGCCATCTACTGCATCGTCTTCCCAATAGAGAAGCCTTGAGGGTCTTTTCTAATATGCGAAATTCGTACCAACGGTAGTCAAATTCTAATTCTTATGTGAGTGTTCATCTATGTGCACTAATACATACTTGGCAAGTTACTACAGATGATGGTATTGCTTTTGGTGCAGCCTTGACAAACATTAAAGACCTCAGCATGATATATCCTACATTATGGTATGTTCCATTATTCACTTGTACAATAATATTAATGTTGTACTTTGGTCGAGATATTTGCGATTTGATTATAAATTGGGATGTGCTATTAAATTGCTTAAGATTGCCATTGAGAAAGTTGGATACACTGGCAAGGTTGTCATCGAAATGGATGTGGCTGCATCTGAGTTTTATGGAACAGATCAAATATGTTTATGACTGATCCTGTGGTTCTAATAAGAGTATCAATGTTTGGCTGTCGGGGCTAAAATTCAGTTAACTAGTGGTTAAGGATTTCCGCTTTTGTGTACAGGTGCACTTCCTTCTGAATATGCCAATCACCAGGGATACGTTACTGTACTCATAATGTCAAGCTATGCCTGAGATATATTTAATCCATGCGTTTCAAGTGGCAGAAGAGGCCAAGGTTGCCACTGTACCTAATATGATGTTTTCTTACAGAAGACTTCTGACATGTATGCGAGGATATTATTTTCGATTCTCATATTTACTTTGTTAGTTTATCTTATTTTTCATTCAATTTAGTTACTTTTAGATTTATTTTTTATTTTATTTTATTTTTCTCGTCTTCTATCTTTATGTACTTCTTTATGTTCTTGATTCCAATTATGTGTTTCCGGTAGTTAACCCCTAGACATGATGCACAAAATGATTTGACATTCAATTTGTTTTCTTTTAATAAAGATGAGGTTTAGTTTACCGATTTCTCACCAATGAGTAATGAGTTCTATGTTTGTATGCTATGGAGGCCTACTTAGCATGCATGTTAGGATTCTAATGCTTTGATTGTTTGATAGTTGCGTCAATAGTTGGACTCCTTTAATATATTGGTTGAAACTTTTCTTCTGTCATTGAATTTGACAGTTAATTGACCATTTGGCAGGTCAAATTGTTGGAACTATATATCCTCTTTAATGAAGTATCACCTGTAGAGTCAGGGAAGATGTTGAATGTGATGTTCACCACTCGATCATTGTACGACAGAAGTTACGCGATAACAAATAAGTCTAGAATATATACTATATATGTTTACCGAATATCATGTTCAAATTTCAAGCTCAATTCAGTGAAGTGAGATATATTGTTTGCGTCATGTTCTCTTTTAGTTTCCAGCAATCTTGATAGATGACTGTCCTGGGGCATACATATCTCATGGTTCAAAGCCACAAAAATATTTAACGCGTTTTGAAGCACCACCACATCATAAATATCTTACAATATATATTTCTAAAAATGTAGTCTGGAAGTGAATATTTGTGCACATAATATTGTGGTGAAATTATGATGACTCGGTCACTAGAAAGCCTCAGTGGCAAAAGAATGAAAGGCGCTACTATTGAGTTTGAGCAAAAAACGAATTCTTCTTGAAGATTTATGAGGCTTGTATGATCTTTAGATAAAATTTACTGTAGTTTCTTTTGTCAAAGGAAAGTAAATGTAAATGTAGCATTCTGAGAAATTAAAAGATCTAACCTTAAAGCGTGGAACTTTTAGTTTGTATTCACTGTCCTGGGGTGGGGAAATGATCGGTCTAATGGCCTAGCTGGTTTGTTATGAAGTGAAGATACTGAGGTGTTGTTCCCAGGGGATGAATTTATCCATAAGAAGCATTCATTTTGTCATGAACTAGTTGTAGTGCAGAAACTTGGTTTTCATGGAGGAACAGTGACAAGGATATATATATATATATATATATATATATATCTGTGCAAGGTAGCTGCTAGTAAGATGATTTACAAATTCGAAGGCGCAAACTTCAAATTAATAAGCATTAGAATCAAGTTGTTTGTTTAATTTCCATACTACTGGTAAAAACCTTCATAAATGCAAGTAGAGAAACTTATTACGCATACTATAACTGGTACATGACAACTAAGAGAAAAGGAAGCTAGCCAGCTTATGGTTCAGTTTAATTAAGATTAACACAACAAAGGCGCTATCTAATCATGCTGATTATAGTAAATGAGCAAATTAAAGCATAATTAACTGGCACGGGGAACTTTTCCTGCTAACACACAATTGTAACTGGGCTCATACATCTAGCTAGCTAGGAACTAAAAGCAAGGTTTGATCGATCTTGGAGATCTCTCCCACAATTGGCTTTCCGGTTTGTTTCCGGCCTGAAAGTCGAATCTGATGAATAGAGTATCCAAGTATCAAGTCTAAAGAAAATAATGAAGAAGGGGGTTCAAGTAGTTGTAAACATCCGTGCAGGGTGAATTAAACAAAACCACTGCGTATTGTCTGGAAATTTTCCTAACAGTATCACTCTTCGTCTTCAACCTCAGTCGCCTCACCGCTCCGATTCGCTTTTCCCGAGAAAATGACGCTTCATCAGCTGAGGGGTTCACTTTTCCTGCAAACCTCCTTTTCCAGCTGCTCAGAGGCAATCTCAGCCCGCCCTGGTGCATAGTATCACTCCTCCTCTTCAACTTCGGTCGCCTCAGCGCTCTGATTCACTTTTTCCCAGAAAACGACGCTTCATCAGCTGAGGGGTTCACTTTTCCGGCGAACCGCCTTTTCCAGCTGCTCGGAGGCAATCTAAGCCCGCCTTGGGGCATAGCAAGCCCTACGTACCAGATCAGAGAGCAACCTTCTTGATCTCCGGGACCTGAGTAAGTTTCTACATTCTGTTTCTATTTTTGTCTACTCGGGGTTGCAGACTTGCAGTGCGTGTTTTCTTTTAGCGGGAGAATCTACTATATGTAGGTGGTTTCGAAATTATAGCATGTTATATATTTTTATTCCTTTTTTTTTTTCTGAAAGCTTTTCTACTATGTTATTTTAAAGCAGGAATAATTTATTTTATGGGGACTCAAAATACTGTATGTGAAAGTTTCTTCTTATTTTTTATTTTTGACTCATGTGTTTCCTTTCTTATTCAAAATGTGCTCCTTTTTAGTTTCTATAATCAAAATGTTTGTTTGTTTGTTTTTTTTTTTTAACATGAGAGCCAAATGTCAGACCAAAAAAAATGAAAGCCAAATGTTAGAGAAAATTTATATCTACCCCCAATTTAGATACATTTGTTTGAGCCAAATGTATTTTTTTTGTTCGCTCATGTGTTTCATAGTCACTGACATTGGTTGGTTTAGTTGGTATGGGCGTGCCTGTGGTTGGGTCATAATCCAAGTTTGATCCCCGCTGTCAGCAATCTTGCGTTAGGTCTCGCGATATGTAAATCTCTTACAAAAATCCATACCTGAGGGCTATGGAGACAGGTACGTGTCCCACGTCAGTCCTCCAAGGTCGAAGCTGTAGGTCTGCCCTAGCGTGGAACTGTAGGATAACCTTCATCTCACCAAATATTCAGCTTTAAAAATAAAAATAAAAAACAGAGAGACTCTCCACTTAAAATTAAATTTTGTTCTCATCTCTATGATACAAATTACCTATCTTCAAGATCATACTCATATGTGAACATTAATTACAGATGAATTAGTTGTACTCTACACGAACAATTAGCAGACAACCAAGTTAATTGGTTGAAATTTCTAGTCAACTTTAAATTGACAATTTATGAAGGGGAGTGAATCTACACTCTCTATTTTACAATTTATACTCTTTCTTCCATTTTCGGTAACCAAAGATCGATCTTGACTTATATTTTATCGATCCCCCTCCCCAATTTGGTAACACAGTCCTTTCTGCAGTAACTCGCTATCATGAATTATACTCCACCGATCATAAGAGGAGCCACCCGCTAGTACCGCATCCCTGAAGTCATAGTTAGGGGAATATTGAGCTTTGTACGATCGTGAAATACGGCTTTTGTAGTATATATCCACCAACCTTGCTTCGCTAGCAACGCTTGGTTAAATAAGGTCATAATTTGAACTCTCATTCCACCGTCCCACTTAGGTATTTCTCCTCATCTGTATCTTCCCACCAGAATTTCCCTATCAACCTATGCATTTCAGAACGGAGGTGCTTGGGGAATTCAAAGCAACTCATGACTTAAGTGCGGATAGATTGAGCAACAGTCTTGATAATGATCTCCTTGCCAGCGACACTTAACATTTTGTCTCTACTGCGATTTTGAACATTTTCTGACGGGAAGTTGAACGCCTCTATCTTGGAATTACTTATCTTTGTGGGGAAGCCCAAATATTTATCGTGCTTGTCAACACGCAACACACCCAAAATTGCAGCAATTTCATCTTGCTTATGCCGCCTAACACTTTTACTAAAAGAGATGTACATTTTTTGGTAGTTAATAAGGTCCTAACGCTCTCTATATTGCAAGGAGATCTCCTTCAAAGTATGCATTCCCCATGTTCTGCTTTGAAATATATGAACGAATCATCAATGAAAAAAAGGTTAGAAACTGTAGGTGCACCTCTGCAAATATTAACTCCATGAAACTAATTCAGAGACTCCGCATTTTGGATTAAACTTGACAAAATTTCAGCACAGCGTAGGAAATGGTATGGTGAAATTGAGTCTCCTTTCTGGTGTCCTCTAGAAAGGAGACCTCACCCTCTTAAGTTCACCATTAAGTAGTGAAGGGGGTGTATATAAAATTTCCTTAACTATTTATGTGCTGACTTTTAAGTTATACATGCTAATTAGAACTTTTTATTTATGTAACTTAATTTTCTTCTTTGATGTATGATATTCAGTTCAAATTAAGATAGCGGATTATAATCTAATCACAATAACTACAAATTATTCAAAATAAATTGAATAAGCTTATAGTTTTTAAAAATATAGGTCAATGTGTTCAAATTAACCAAAATCAAACTCGAGCTGAAACTGTGGTCGTGCTTTTGAAAACTCGTTATAATTACGGGTCAATTTGTTGAAATTTGTTCTACAAGATTGTGGGCTCATTATATTCAACTGCTTTATGTGCTATGTGTTTTATTTGTGCTTTAAGATTATTTTGTTGGGCTTATTATGTTTTATTGGTTATGTGGTATTTTTATTTTATCACTAACCCCCTATTCCTTTTTTGTAGGAATGGCCTTATTACCACTTCTTTTATGTGTGCTACGACTTCTACAGTTTTCCGCATCGCTACCCGACGTCCTGCCCGGTTGCCACGATCGATGTGGTAACGTGACCATACCGTATCCCTTTGGTATGACCAAAGGGTGTTATCATTCCCACGTGTTTCTTATCCGATGCGAGGCTAGTGATAGGGGACCCCCACTACCATATTTGTTGGGTCGCCAGGTCATTAGCATAGTGCCTGAGACCAGTGAGTTACACCTTTTGGAAGGTGTAACTCAGACTTGTCACAACCATTCTCAGGAAGCCGAGGATACATTGATCCAGCTGCAGTTGCCTCCATATTTTAGCATATCACACACCAAGAACACCTTCTACGGCGTCGGGTGTGGCACAATAGCTGCTTTTCTAGATTTGGATTTACCTGGCTCACATTTAGGCAACCTCACATGGGACTACCATTGGACTGGCATGTGCACCTCTACGTGTGACCGCGACCCACATGAGTTTCGGGTACGCACCAGATGTTCTGGATTTGGCTGTTGCTACCTATCCTTTCCGGAGGCATTCCGAAACTTGACCATCATGGTAGGCATGGTGCAGAACAGCGCTCAGTGGTACTACGATAGATATCCGTGCAGTTACGGATTCATCGTAGAAAATAACCACTTCCGATTTTCTCCCAGCAGTTTAGACCACCTGAGCACGGTCACTCATTTTCCTATCGTCGTTACCTGGGAGATCGGCGACGGTTCATGTACATGCAGCTTACATAGCCTCTGTGTAGACACTAGAGGACCTCGTGGTGCTCACACTTGCCAGTGCTTGCCAGGTTATACGGGGAACCCGTACCACCCAAATGGGTGTTTTGGTATGTACATCAATTACTTCAATTAACTAAAATGCACATTATTTATTTATTTGTTTGTTTATTTATGAATTGTGAATCTTTTTTTAAAGAAGGTAATCTATATATCTCTTGATTTATTTTCAGATATTAATGAATGTAAGCAGAACCCCTGCACAGTAGGAACTTGCATCAATACCCCAGGGAGTTATTATTGCTCTAAGAGCAATCACATGCGATGGGATCTTATTCTTTTAGGTATATATTCACACATTAAGTTGAGTTGATGCTAAGTATGTGTCGAATGTGGGTCTAAAAATACATATTTATTGCAGGTACATTTGCAGTTGCTTCCTTATTATGCCTCATTTTCATTATTGTATGGTTCAGAAGGTTTAGAGGCCGCAAATCTGGAGAACAAGGTAAATTTTTAATTTTTAATTTATTTTTTATTTGGACTTCAGTTGATATTGACAAAACATATACGATGTTATAGTATTTAGGTTCCTTTTATATCGCTTTTCCTTTTATGATAAAAAAAGTTATTTTTAGCTTTTTTAAGGGGAAAAAAAAAACTATTGTAACAAAAATTGAGAACTTGTTAAACGAGAAATCCCATATATGATCAATCAAGGAAAAATGACCACAAGAATGGACTCCTAGCTAAAACAACAAGTATTTTTGCATAGGAACCCGTAAATCAAAGTTTGATATTTCGTTGTTTTCTCCACATATTGAGCTTCTTGATCAAACTCGAAAAAGTCATCACATAAAAGATTTTATCGCCAGACTAGAAAACATTTTTTTGCCCAAAAACCTGAAAATTAAATTTGACTTTTCATTTTTTCCACAGTCTGAACTTACTGGTCAAACTAAGAAAAGTCACCATGAAAAAGATTCTTGACCGTCCAATATCCCCAAAATCAAAGTTTAATTTTCCCTATTTTACAATTTGTGTTTAAAACATAAAAGGTCCTAGTTAGGATGACTAACATACCCCCACACGTTGTTGCGAAGATAAGGAATTTTTCTAAATTCACCATCCCCATTTCCCCACCCCACCCCACCCCCTACATAGGACACCAGGCAAACGAGAACCCTGTTCATTAGCCCTATTCAGAGCATTCCCTGTGGGACATTCATGTACATATAATGTTTTTGTTTTAATTTTTTTGTCATTTGATGTTGTTGTTGTTTTTTTTTTCTTTTTCTTTTTGGTAATAATTCGATGTTCTAGTTAACTATGCAAGATTATTTATATTTTTTATTTTTTATTTTTTATTTTTTTATTTTTTATAACACAAAACAGTTTAAATAATATGCTAATTAAGTTAGTTACAAATTGCAGATCGAACTAGCTGCTCATATACCATTAAGCAAATAAGGGACGCCACTAACAACCTTGATGTGGCTAACAAGATCGGACAAGGTGGCTTTGGTTTTGTATATAAGGTACTCTCTTTGTTTTTCAATATTGCAGTTTAATGTACCTTTAGCATTTTGTTCTATAAAGGTTATAAATACAATCCTGCGATATTCTTTTAAGTGTATTATATGGAAAATGTAGGGAATACTACCAGATGGTACCATTGTCGCAGTCAAGCAATTGACTTCTGCATCTCGCCAAGGAAACCAGCAGTTTTTGAATGAAGTAGGACTGATATCCACTCTTCGACATCCTAATCTAGTTAGGTTATGTGGATGGTGCGTTGAAGAAAATGAGCTTTTCTTGGTATATGAGTTCATGGAGAACGGCAGCCTTGATTACTATTTGTTTGGTAAGTATAATAAGATACAAGTAAATAGTCGATGTTGGAATTCTTTACATAGTTTGATTGCTGAAACTAATTTGTAAATTGGCAGGTCCAGGAGATAGTCAATTGAAACATAATTGGGATGCAAGGCAGCAAATATGTGTGGGTGTAGCGAAAGGTTTAGCTTTTCTCCATCAGGGGACGCCGCTAAAAGTTGTACACGGAGACATCAAGGCTGCAAACATACTGCTTGATAGGGAGTTCAATGCAAAAATCTCCGACTTTGGACTAGCCAAGTTAAATGATGGGAAAAACCCTATTATCAGCCGACAAGGAGCACCTGGAACTATGTGAGTTACCTTTCCTTATTGCTTTTTATAATTTCTCATAATCTTGCTTTGTAATGTTTTAGAATTTATGACAATTGAGATGAGAAGTAGTGTTCAAAAATTTTCATGGATTTTCTGTTTGTTTATCAGCTTCATATATTTTCCTTAATAATCATGCATGGTTACCATTTTGAAGAGTAACACACACCAAGACATTATGTAGTTTTTAATATTCCCTTGAAATGAAAGTAGCCATACGATCTGTTAAATGAATCGATAATAATAATATGCCCGATCACTGTACGTATAATGGTAGACGCATTGCAAAATACAAATAACACAATGGTTTCAGAGAAGATATTTTAACTGTTTATGTTGCTCTAACTTGTAAATTTATTTTTTTCCTTTGTGTGTAGTGGGTACATGGCGCCAGAGTTTGTTTTGCACGGTCAATTCAATGACAAGATTGATAATTATAGTTTTGGAGTACTTGCATTGGAGCTGATATCTGGAAAGAGGCTTGCAGATTCGCCAACAGATGAAGGCCTTGTATGCTGGGTAAGATATTCATCAGATTTAATTATTTATTTGGTTATTTTTTTTTTTTTTTTTCCGTCTTGTTGGATATTGCATCGGTAGCTAATTTCTGCTTAATGTTGCAGGCTCGTGATTTAAACAAGAAAGAAAACCTACTGCAATTGGTAGATCCAAGTTTCCGTGAAAACTGTAGGAAAGACGAAGTGATTAGAGCAATCAAAATTGCTCTACTTTGTACTAGTCGATCACACGAACAAAGACCTGCAATGACCGAAGTTGTGAAGATGCTTCAAGGTGAAGTTACCGTTCCCGAGTTGGATTTGCATTCTGATAGTGATGCTGAGGCACCACCTGAGGTTCGGTCTATCTTTGCTGGGATATTGGAGGAGGGTCGTATGAGAAATGAACACAGAAAACTTGAGACCGAAAGCAGCCCACTGCAGTAGTCATAGTTGGCATGAAGAGGCAAAAATACCAAGCAATTGAAAGGACACAAGTTCAATTGAAAGTTTTTTATCAAAGCAACAACCAAGGGGCCATTATCAGACCAGAAACATAAATCTGGAGACTCCAGCACTATTAGCTAATAAACGTGCTACATGATTGCCGTCACTCCTACATCCATAGCAGCGTTCGGGATCAGTCAAGAAATTCCCCGTGTCCAAAGCATCAAGGAGAGAACACCCCATAATATGTTTTGCAATCATCAGCACAAGCTCTCTTTGAGGTATTTTGAATACATTCCCTCAGACGTCCTCTTCCGCTGTCTTCCCCATCCAGAGCACCATCAGTGTTGATTATTAGAAGACCTGATGATGGCTTTTCCCATGAAGGCACAAGCATTGTGCCAAGATGGCTTCCATGGGGAACAGAATTCACCTCTGCTTGAAGACATGGGCATAGGCCACCGCAAGGGTGACTCCATTTAACAGTTGTTCTGAGCATTCCATATACCCCAGGCATGGAAACAAACAACTTTCACTTCTCATGGGAGAAGACAGATTGTGAATACCACATCAACACCTCAAGAGCTACCCCACACCATTTGAGCTGCTGGTAGGTGTGTGTGAATTTGTCTTTAGTCGGCGATGGCAGCAAACAGTAAGCGGGGGCTAGGCTGAATTTTTTCTTATATAGTGGATGCTCGGCATGGGAGAATATCATGGCAGCATCTCCATAAGGATGGAGCATTGCTTTCACATGCATCTGGAGCAACACAATCAAGCTGAAACTGTCTTCCTGGATTCTAATGATGAAGAAATCAAGATGCAGCACCTGGAGAAATCGCTAGCAGATAATTATGGGCATTAAGTTTGAAGGAGAATTTGGATTCGTTACTTCGACTAAAGAATTTAAGATGTGTTTCACTTCATTAAGATATGCACTAAGCAACTAAGAGCAGCAGATCTATAAGAATCACCAATAAGATAACGATGGAATTGAAGATAGAAGTAACAGGAAAAGTAGTGTCTTGCCAAATTTTCGTAGAAGTGTGTCTATGTAGCTTCCAAGTCCTGCAGCTGTTAAAAGTAATCAGGATTTTGTTTCACTCTCTCTAAATAGCAATGTAAGATGTACTATGGAATATGGATAGTCATCTTAAGGCAGAAAAAGTCTAATTCTAAAGCCAAAAGCATTTACCATACATGTTCAATCAGGTATAATTATCACAATGAATTTACCACGCATGTGCAAACAGGTACAGCTAATAAGCAGTCCCACATGATCACCTTTTATTTTTGATTTGATATATACAATCAACATAAAATCAGAGTTCCAAGTAATGCATTTGTAAAGAAAAGTATAATAAAAGAAAAGAAAATCTCCGCCCAGCAGATGGCCGGTCAGGAATATCTTTTGCTCGCACTGTTGATTAAGGAAACAGAGTGATATGAAGATAAGCAAATCTCTGGCTTCTTTTAATGTCGAAACATTTTCGTAGTTAAACTAGCGTTTTGCTATGCATATCCACAATCTAGGGGAAGACTTTTTATATGAATAAGGCAATTCAAACCAAAGTTCACGGGTTTCAGTACCATCACGGCTCACACATTCCCATCACATCAGTACAAACAACAAGTTTAGCAAGCGAAAATTAAGTCTTTGAAGGTAGAAGTAGACCTAATACCTATATACTCATCGAAAACCAACCATAGACACCACAATAGATACAAATTCAACCATCCCTTTCAACTAATACATTTTAAACATCACGCAGTTTCTCAAAAGGTTCAATAAATTATGCTAATTAGTATCCAACATGAAGCTTAAATATGCAAAAAAAAAAGTAAGAGCTGCCCAGCACTCCACATTAACCAGAACTCGGGCAATTCCATCCTGTAAAGCTAAAATAAAAGATTTTCAGTACTCAATACTATGAAGGGAGTCCCAGCTGATCATAACAACTGAAAAAAGGGGAAGAAAAATAACAAGAAAATGCAGCTTTAAATCGCGCGCTATACTTACAGATCATAACAAAAAGTCTCGACAGAAACGCAGCAATAGCCTAGTGCTGGTGGACGCTAAGATTTCCTCCTGCTTCCTCGTTGTTCTCAAATATATTTGGGAGTGAGGCAAAAGAAGCATAAACACGACAGGAAACAGGAAGAAGACGAAGAAGACTCTAAGAACCGGGGTTTGATTTTTCCCTTGCGCTCCGTTTTTCTTCCGCCTCTTTTTTGTTTTTTGTTTTCTTTCTTCATTGAGACTACTTAAAACCCTGATTATTAGCCAGGCCGCCCAGTCGCTGGGTTCATGCGCTGCACCCATGGGCCAACCACTAAGGTGAGGCCCAGTCCAACTAACCACCAATTTTGATCAACCAAAAAGAGTCAATTGGCACGAATGTTATAAAATTGATTATAAAAAAAAAAAGAGGGTTAAATACTGTTTAGTCTTTGTATTTTGCCTCTCTCATCGTTTCAGTTCTTGACATTCTAATTTAATCTAAAAACTCCATAATCTCACAATTTCCCTCTAATAGGTTATTTCCACATCAAATTAGGAGTTAGCATTGGGTGAAATGTCCAATATACTTCTCTATTTTTTCTTTTTCTTTTTTTCCTTTTTAATTTCTTTTTTTCTTTTTTTTTTCTTTTTTCTTTTTCCTTTTTAATTTCTTTTTTTCTTTTTCCTTTTTAATTTCTTTTTTCTTTTTCCTTTTTCCTTTTTAATGACTATCATATCCTGCTGCATCAATAGCGCCACGTCGGCGAACCAATCTAGATCGACCCGAAACCCCAATTATTATTCTCCACGCCGGCGGCCAATTTTCTTTTCCATCACTATTCTTCTTCTTCTTCACTTCTAGTTTTGGTCATCTTGGCCATCAAAAACCACCATTTCAACCAGACCCAAAATCCAAATCACCATTTTGAGCAAGACCCAAAAACCTTAGAGTATGAAAAAATGGTAGTTTTCAATGAAAAGTTTCCAAATTGAGGCCGGATGTGGAGAGAGAAAGTGGGATTTGAGTGGGAGAGAGAGAAGTAGGCTGTGAAAACAAGAACGGAGTGGTTGAGCGGCGAATTTCCGAGCTTATTGGGATATGCTTATGTTTGAGAGATGGTGTCGGCGACGATGGAGATGAGGGCGGATCCGCTAAGAGACTACGGAGGGAGATGGCTTTAGAGAAGGTGAAGAAGTGATCGATCAGCTCCTAGCCTCTTGCTTTTGCTCGATGTCCATCTATACACCGCCAAGCTAGGTCTTTGCTGGGTCTGGTTTCAATTTGGGGAGAGAAAAAGATGGGTTGTGGAGTTTGATCGAAATGGGATTGGTGGGTTGAGGAAGGAGAAAGTAGGCAGAATGAAATGAAAAAAAGAAATTAAAAAGGAACAAGAAAAAAAGAAGAAAAAGTAAAAAAGAAATTAAAAAGGAAAAAGAAAAAAGAAAAAAAATATTAAAAAGGAAAAAAAGAAATTAAAAAGGAAAAAGAAAAAAAAGGAAAAATAAATACTAGAGGGGTATATTGGTCATTTCACCCAAAGCCAACTCCTAATTTGACGCGGAAGGGATCTATTGGAGGGAAATTGTGAGGTCAGGGAGTTTTTAGATTAAATTAGAATGTCAGGGACTGAAACGATGAGAGAAGCAAAATACATGGACTAAACAGTATTTAATCCAAAAAAAAAAAGACATTAATGTAGGTATGACTTTGGTTCTCATCGAACATTATTTATTGACGTTTCTCTTTTATTGAAGATCAAGCAAGAAAAACTAAGAATATAATCTTTTAAATATGTAGGAGGAGGTATTCTCTCTTTTATTCAACAGTGAACAAGAACACTACATACTCATTTTTTTTTTTTCAACTCCAATTAAAACAATAGTCATACTTTCGGGTGCCTGGGTTAAACTGGCATGGGCCACTAGGTAATATACTCCATGAAACAGTGCATCTTGTTGCTGTGCATTCTGGCTTCTCACGAGACTGTATAAAGATATTGAATTTATGAAATACACTATCCCACTTCCAATTACAATAGATTGCGGTGGAGAACCGAAAATCGTATTGATACGAGCCCTGAGGGGGCAACATATGGAGACCAAGATCACCTTCCTTGTCGGAAGTACAGGTCATTGTAAGATTCAAGCCTCCGCCCAAATCATTTCTGACTATAACTCGTTTCTGCTTGGGAAATGGGACATCTGCACTACACATGCATATGAACTGGAAGAACAAAATTGTAAGTAACAATGAGAATATATGATATCCAATGGTGAAAGCCATGCTTAATTAGTTTTTGGAATCCTCGACGAAGAAAGCTGGTCTGTGATGCCTTATTTATATAGACCTGTGTGAAAAAGTTATGGTCAATGGATTTAATTACTTTGGCTTTCAAAGATTGCTTACTCATTTTTAATTGTTACGGTAGGTCAATGAAAATATTACACTTATGGTAGTGAGAGTAAAATATATATAATTGGAGAGATTTTTTTTGGAACCTCCAAATCTGCTCACTTGACCTCACTCTATTATGAATTATTAAATGACATATATAATCTACTATAAAATGACTATCAAGGACAATAATTATACCAATTCAATAATATTATATTTATTTTATATAGATTTTCCAATTCAATAATATTAGATTGTATTTCTTATTATTTTTCTTATCTATTTTCATTTTCCAATTTCACTACATAGTCATTAAAGCATTCATATATATTTAATAAGAATTAAAAATATGATTAAGTTCATGTGACATAAAAATGCATAACCCCTTTATATAGGGATAGGATTACAACGGAAATATCAATTACATTGATGATGCTAAATGTTGATTGAGCTGTGATTTGTAATTGCTTGATTTCCTCTTCGTCTGTTTCTTTGACGAATGCACATAATGTGCTTTTCCTTTAACAAAAACATAATAGTTCATGGCATCTTCTCATTGATTAGACATTAATTTTTGAGACTCAAGTTTGATTAAGAAATGTATATTTAGTTAAGATTTATAGAGTGATTAAATCATTGAAATGACTAAATTTTTTATTTTAAAGATAATTTTTTATTTTAAAGATAATTTTTTATTTTAAAGATAATTTTTTATTTTAAAGATAATTTTTTATTTTAAAGATAATTTTTTATTTTAAAGATAATTTTTTATTTTAAAGATAATTTTTTATTTTAAAGATAATTTTTTATTTTAAAGATAATTTTTTATTTTAAAGATAATTTTTTATTTTAAAGATAATTTTTTATTTTAAAGATAATTTTTTATTTTAAAGATAATTTTTTATTTTAAAGATAATTTTTTATTTTAAAGATAATTTTTTATTTTAAAGATAATTTTTTATTTTAAAGATAATTTTTTATTTTAAAGATAATTTTTTATTTTAAAGATAATTTTTTATTTTAAAGATAATTTTTTATTTTAAAGATAATTTTTTATTTTAAAGATAATTTTTTATTTTAAAGATAATTTTTTATTTTAAAGATAATTTTTTATTTTAAAGATAATTTTTTATTTTAAAGATAATTTTTTATTTTAAAGATAATTTTTTATTTTAAAGATAATTTTTTATTTTAAAGATAATTTTTTATTTTAAAGATAATTTTTTATTTTAAAGATAATAATTTGTTTGCAAATTAACAAATTATATGAGTGAGGTTGTTTGAGGAAGTTTAGTGAGTAAATTTAGTATTTGAAAGTTTAATAAGAGGTGTAAATTTGGAGGTCAAGTGAGTAAATTTGGAGGTTCCAATAAAAAAACTCAATTCATTGTTGTATTACCATGGTCAACAAATTTTGTTTCAATGAATGTCAACGAATTAATTCATAATTGATTGTAGCAAATCTATTTCAAATGGAAATCAACGGATTGTCTTCTGACTAGCTTCAGCCTAAGGCTGTAAATAGGCTCGATACAGCTTGTATTCGGCTCGATTATAGCTCGTTCGGCTCGTGTTCGTAAGATAAATGAGCCGAGTATAAGCTCAATATTAGGCTCGACAAAAAAACTAGCCGAGCTTAAACAAGGATATATTCGGCTCGTTTAGCTCATGAGTAGCTCGAGTTTGTTAAAACTTGACTCATGAAAATTTATAGTATGGTAAAAATATAATTTTTCTAATCTCAAATCTTTAATTCTTTTAATTACATTCCTTTTCAATTGGAAGAGAATATGAGATTTTAAGTAAAATATTTTTGAGAGTTTCTATTGGGACCTCCAAATCTGCTCACTTGACCTCACTCTATTATATTTATTTTATATAGATTTTCTAATTCAATAATATTAGATTGTATTTCTTATTATTTTTCTTATCTATTTTCATTTTCCAATTTCACTACATAGTCATTAAACCATTCATATATATTTAATAAGAATTAAAAATACGATTAAGATCATGTGACATAAAAATGTATGATATATATGTTGAACGCATATTAGTGAGAGAAAACAAAATAAATCCTCTTATGATTTATGACCTAAATTTAAGTTAATCCATTATATTTGAAAAAAAAAACTAGCATTTAAAAAAAAAACTAAAAATATTTAAATAATTAATCATGTGGTACAAAAAATACAGAAAAAAATAAACATTAAAAAACAAGTGATTTTTTTTTTAGGGAAATGATGGAAAAGGTCATTTTAGAGAGTGAAATGATAATAAGGTCACATAGTTTTCCACTTGATAAAAAGGTCTACTGTGAATTGTTATTAATATTAGTTTAGTCCTTATGAATAATGAGGTCATGTTACAAAAGGTCAGTTTTTAATTTTTATCATTCCGATTCTGCCCCTACGGTAATAAACCTTTATAACCTTCCATTTCAAAATCTGCGAGCTCAAATTTTCTCTCTCCTTTGATCAAAAACCTTCCGATTCAATTTGTTCGGAGATCTCTTTCCGAGATTGGTAATAAACCTTTATAACCTTCCATTTCAAAATCTGCGAGCTCAAATTTTCTCTCTCCTTTGATCAAAAACCTTCCGATTCAATTTGTTCGGAGATCTCTTTCCGAGATTCTTTCTTCTCTGCCCTCTCCGTCGGAAGCTTCCGATTTAGTTTTGTGCCTCTGCGACGATCTGAAATCTCAGTTTTGAGTGGTTTTGGAGCTTCCGCGGCTCTTCTCTTTTTCTGGATCTTTGGCTTCGTCGGTGTTCGTCTTGATCACGTTATTGTGTTCTTCTTCTTCGTCGACTCAGTGCTTAGTTACGGTCTCTGTATTTCTTCCTCTCTCTGGTTTTCTCTGATTTGATCTGTAAGCCTTCTCTCTGTGAATTTGTTCGTTTTGGATTTTGCAGTGTTTTGTTGTTGTTTGTGTTAAATTGTTGAATTGTACGATTTGGATTACTTTGTTCTTCTCCTTCGTCTACTCAATTCTATGTTGAATTGTTGATGATGTTTTGTGTTATTGCGGGACTATATTTGTTCTATACTGTGTTTTTTTTATCAGTGACATGGCCAGTTACATTTTTAATACTGCTGTTTTGTTCAGGCTT
>BDJD01007494.1:30572-50103 GCA_002564525.1 Rosa multiflora
ATCCCAAAAGAAACTCACTTTGAGCATTAACTGGCCTTATGTGTACAAAAAAATTTAAGTGACCTTATAACTAATATAAGTTTTAAAATGACACTTATATGTAATTTTCTAAATAATATACCCATTGGAACAGTAAATTGTAGGAAATTCTATAAATACCAACCCATTCTTTTCTATTTCCTCACACCAAATATCCTCCATCTCCTTCACAAATTTTCATTCATTCACCCATCTTCGTGTTCTTAAATCTTTTTTTTTTTCTCTTGGAAAAAAATGGCTCCGAGAAGGGATTCTTGGAGGCACAATGAAGAAGTTATTCTTTGCCAAGCTTGGATCACTGTTGGGAGTGATGGTTCCGTCCAAAAAGATCAAATGTCGGAGTTATTGTGGAATCATGTTTCGGAGGAGTACAATGCTCACAAACCGGCGGGTTGCATGGATAGAACAACTTCTAGTTGCCACGCTCGTTGGAAGAAAATAAGTCCGGCATGTATGAAGTGGCGTCAAGCTCTTAACAAAGTCGAACACTTTCAACAAAGAAGCGGCGAAAATATGGAGGACGAGGTAATTAAATTGAAATACGTTCAATAATGATTATTTTTTTATTTCTCATGTAGTTGTTAAAAGTAAAATGTTCTTATATAGTTTATTGATCGATTTATACTAAGCTAATTTTTTTCTTAATATTTTATTTACTTAATATTATATGTAGCTCATGAATGCTAAATCAACGTACTACGACTCGGTTGGTCAAGATTTTGTGTTTGAGCATTGTTGGCAATACTTGAAAAATACAGAAAAGTTTGGGAAAACACCCACCTCAGTGTTCCTAATCATGTCGACTTGGATGACAATGGAACACCCACAAAGGAGGATGAGCTGATTTCATCAAGGAATGCACGTCCTCAAGGACAGAAAGCTCAGAATCCTCATCTTCCAGATTTTGGATTTGCAAGGCAGCAGCAGACATCATCAAGGCTATTCGACAGCTTCTCGTGACGACTTCTTCTTGATCTTTCTGCAACCATTTCGTCAAACGATTCATTGCAGAAATGGTTTGACAAAATCAAAACGGAAAAGAAAGAAGGGTTGTAGGATTTGAATATGAGAAGTGTTTGTGACTTTGTGAGAGATGAGGATGACAATGACCCCATATTTATGGACGGTTTGAGTTGATATCATTAGATAAGATATGACATGTGGCGGACAAAGACCCAACTGTACGTAATTTGGACAGCCAATTAGAGATTGGCACGTGACGCTGAAATCACATTCAAATTAGGCTGTTTGGCATATATGCTGACACAACACATCAAAATATCTTCTAAATAGTTTGATTCTTTGTCGTATATGCTGACACAAATAAAAAAAATTAATCTGAACCTTTTTTTTAAATTCATTAAATAATAAGAATAATTTTTAAATATTATGATAAAATTTAAAATTATTATTTTTACATTATTTAATTAAATTAACATACTTTTAATATAATATTCATCAACATTATACTCATATTATACTTTAGTCAAGAATAGTGAAAATAGCACTCCCATATAGCACCTCATTGTTGGAGATGAGAATTGAGTCATATATGAATAGTACAACAAGGGGGTGCTAAAATGAGAATAGCACCCCTAAATAGAGCCTATTGTTGGAGTTGCCCTAAAAACCAAAAGATTGTGCAGATAATATAATCATCGATCTGGGAGATTTTATAATCAAAGAAAGAGTTTACAATCTATTGAACCGGAACCGTTCGTGTACATTGTTGTAAATTGCAGTTTTGAATGCTTTAACTATCATCAATTTGGCTGAAATTTTGCAGACATGATCTATACATTAGGACCTAAAAACTGAACTGTTAAGATGTGAATATGTGATCGAAAAGTGGCTAAAAACTGGAAATCCGTACCTAAACTTGGGTAAGGATGTCCTTAGCCAAGAAATATATATATATATATATATGTATGTATGTATGTATGTATTCCACTAAAATATCTCTTTTTTTGGCCGTTTTAAGAGATCCCTTGTGGGACCCAATTTTCGTGCTCATATCATTCTTGCACCATATAGTTGGATGAATGTGATGATTGGAGATAAATTGATGCATGCTAAGATAAGTAGCAAACTCAATTTGACCCTTAAGCGAGAAGTTGAGCTTCATTTGCTATTCTTTCTGGGTGACATTAGAGCACAAGGCTTGAACAACTTCATTATCGTTTAGTCTTGATTAACTGCTTAACTGTAGCTTTTTTAATGGACTCTAGATAGAATGCTAAAATCATCCTCATGCCTCTCAAAACTTTTTGTCAATTTATGCAAGAACTTCTGAAATGATTTAAGGCACTTAGGGACTAGCCCTAATCAAGTTTCCTTAAGCCTAAAATAAGCCTTCTCTTTGTGAAATGGGAACGACATCACCCCACCTTAAGTCTAGTATAGTGAATAAATACACACACACACACACACACACACACACACACACACATATTTTCCACCACTGGAGATTCTCATAACTGTTCAAACTTGCAAACGTCAGAAGTAATTCTTGTTGCCTGTTTGATTCAGAAAGTAGGAGGCAGCAATTGAACTGTTGGTGATAAAGTAATCTAGGGTTCACATCCAAAACCAATTGGCAATGGATGGAGTAGCCCAAACCCTTATAAACTCATAGGCAAGGTCTCATTTTTCCCATGTGGGATATGTATATATTCTCAACACGCCCCCGCACGTGTGGCGAATTTTCAAGCCATACACGTGAACAACTTTTGGGTGACGTGGAGCCCGTATAGCCATTAGGCATGCACACGTGGGTAACCCGCTCTGATACCATGATAAAGTAATATGGGGTTCACATCCAAAACCAATTGGCAATGGATGGAGTAGCCCAAACCCTTATAAACTCATAGACAAGGTCCCATTTTTCCCATGTGGGATATGTATATATTCTCAACAGTTGGAACATGTGGGCCAGAAAAGGGAAAAAATGATAAATAAAATATTGAATCATTGTGTTTATTAAGAACTTGTTCCTGTTTGTTTGTCGTTCCAACTCAATTTCTTGGTTCTGTAACCTTTCTTCATTTTAATGTTAGTTGTTTGCTCTTTGCCAAGAAAAAAAAAACACAAAAATCTAGATCTGAATCCACCAAATACCTTCCTAATGCGGTAGCTCAAAGCATGCATAAATGAGAGATTTAACTCTCAAATGTAAAACAGAAGATTTAACTCTCAAATACATCAAAAACCCAGTTATAACTGATTTACCGTTCCATGAACCCATTTCCCAATTCAAGCCACTAATGCATAAATGAGAGATCCTCTGATTAGCTAGTGAAACCTGTTCAATATGAACATCCCAGCAACAATGTTAGATACATATCAGAAGACTTCTATAAGAAAACATCAAATTAGGTACAGTGGCAACCTTGGCCTCTTCTGCCACTTGAAACGCATGGATTAAATATCTCCTTTTATGCTTAGTCTAGCTTGACATTAGAGTACAGTAATGTATCCCTGGTGATTGGCATATTCAGAAAGAAGTGTACCTACACACAAAAGCAGAAATCCTCAACCACTAGTTAACTGCATTTCAGCCCCAACAGCTAAACATTAATAGTTTAATACTCTTAAAACTATAGGATCAGTTATAAAACATACTTGAAAATCCAAACATCGATCTTATAGCCTAGTGTACAAAAGATATTTGAATTGGCAAATATTTAAACTTTTTAATTTTTACCTAACACCAAATCCCTACATCTGCCAAGTCAGTGAAGATACTTCCAGTAGAATCAGTATGATAATTTTCATCTTGGTTTTGCAATTTTATTGACGCAAGTAAATTCAAGCATGAAAGGCAAAATGGTCCATGACCACTATGCTCATTCTTGTTTGGTTGTAATTGAAACTTACCCCCAAGAGAGTTGCGATCAGAAGGATAATTCCTGTGATCCAAGCAAGTGTTCTTCTAACCGATAGCACTTCCACAACAGTCATATTTATAGGGGGTCTTTGTTTCTGCCAACCAACGAGCAGATGGTCGACTGGTAAACATCACATTCAACATCTTCCCTGACTCCACAGGTGCTACATCATTGAAGAGGATAGCTCCCACAATTTGACCTGCCAAATGGTCAATTAACTGTCAAATTCAATGACAAAGAAGAAAAGTTTCAACCAAAATATTAAATGAAGAAAATACAATTACTTGACAACAGTTAATATACAATTACTACTTTGATAAAAATTCAGCCATGGTAACTGAGGACGAGAGGACACATGATGACAAATTTCCTTAGTTTAACCTTTTGAGCCTAAACTAAGCCTTTTCTTTCAGCCAAATTGATGATCTATAAGGTATCTAACTCATTCGAACCAATGGACGAACTAAATCTGTCAAACCTGAACCGTACTAGCTTTAAGTCAATTGTCAATGCCTTAACGACTATCAATTTGATTGAAATTTTGCAGAGATGATCTATACATTAGTACCTAAAAACTGAAAGGTCGAGATGTGGATATGAGACCGAAAAGTGACCATAAACCCTAACCTCGCTTTGAAATTTCAAAGTGAGGCATCGCTCTGGATAGGATCACTGTGTGTGTGTGTGTGTGTATATGTGTATATATATATATGGTTCAGGTTGGACAGATTAAGTTCATCCGTTAGATACCTTAAAGATCATCAATTTGGCTGAAATTTTGCAATGATGCTCTATACATTAGTACCTAAAAACTGAACGGTCGAGATGTGAATATGCAACCGAAAAGTGACCCTAAACTCCAACCTCGCACTTTAATTTCAGAGCGAGGTCTCACTCTAGATAGGATATATATATATATATATATATTAATTGAAAGGCGAATCTTCATCATTATTTATTTTTTTGGTGAAAGTATAGAAATTTAAGAGGCCCAGAACTTATTTTTACATTCAATTAGGCTGTTATGAAAATAGGATAGAGAAAAGTGTATATATAGTAAATGATGATGATTAACCTTTTAATACACACGCGCGCGTGTACCCACACTTATAAAATCCTAATCACCATTAGGAGTAAAGATTTATTATATTCATAGGATAAAGAAAAGTTTATATACATTAAATTTCTATGTGTATAAAAGATCAAAGAAAAGTTAGGATAAAGAAAAGCCCTAAACCCTAAATGCACGCGCATACACACATATATTAAATAAAAGCCTAATCATCATTAGAAGTAAACGATTTATTATATTTATAGGATAAAGAAAAGTTTATATACATTATATGCAACAATACAATTATCTCAAGGTTAAAGAACAGTAAATCTCTCATTTTTGTCGACCATTCCAACTTTATTAATTTAACTTTTAGTGTGTAAAATATCTTTTGAACATTTTCAACAATGTAATCTATATTTTAAGTTCAAATAACTAAGAATCTAAAATATAGCTATAGGTTTAATAATTTTTATCCAGCAATATTAGTTATTTCAAATGTGATCTCACGAACAAGCTATTGGCATATTGTGCATTCTTAGTTGTAACATTAACTGTTATTTATTGAAGATTAAACAAGAAAAACTAAGAAGATACTCTTTTGGAGATATTTTCTCTTTATTGAACATTGAACATGAAAACTCATCAACGAAGAAAAGAAACGGATGATGAGCAACCACCTGTATGATGTTTAATCAATTCCATTTAAATTTCTTGGTGCCTGGGTTAAACTGGCATGAGCCACTAGGTAATGTACTCCATGAAACAGTACATCTATTTTCTGTGCATTCTGGCTTCTCACAGGAATGTATAAAGATATTGAATTTATGAAATACGTTGTCCCACTTCCAATTACAGTAGTTTGCGGTGGAGAATCGAAAATAGTATTGATACGAGCCGTGAGGGGGCAACATATGGAGACCAAGATCACCTTCTCTGTCGGAAGTACATGTCATTGTAAGATTCAAGGCTCCGCCCAAATTATTTCTGACTATAACTCGTTTCTGCTTGGGAAATGGGACATCTGCAGTGCACATGTACATGAATTGGAAGAACAAAATTGTAAGAAACAATAAGAATATATGATATCCACCGGTGAAAGCCATGCTTAGGCCATCTCCAGCTGTGGGGGGCTAAAATAGCCCCTGGGCTAAATTTAAGCCCCTGAAAATTACTATTTATATAAATAGTAGGGGCTATAAATTTGACCATCTCCAATCCTTAAGACTATAAGTTTAAATGTCATGTTATTTTATTGTTTTTCATTATGTTTTTCAAATATATAGTATTTTACAATTATACTTCTATTTCTAAGGCTGCACACGGATTGGGTTAGATCAGTTTTGACTTCAAACCGTCTATATAACAAAGTGAGCGGTTTAGGCATTTTGGAAAACTGGTCATCAAAAAAAAAAAAAACTCAATCCAACCCAATCAATCCAATAAAAGATGGTTTGGTTTGGTTGGTTAAGCGGTTTTCACCTATATAATATTAACATGCTATTTATGAAAAAATTCATAGTAAAAATTCAATCTCAAGAATTGAAATTATATAGTCCAAAACTAAAACCTAAATTAGATTCAAAGTGATTCACTTATTTAACGACTTAGTCATCAATACTAGCTTAATATGATAGTATTAAAGATCAAAGAATGAGAGATTGAGAGATTAGAGATGTGATATGAAAGGATCAAAAAAAATTTAGCGATTATATACTAAGGTCTTAGGCTTTTGGGCCTTGAATTCAATATGATAGTATACCATTTGAGAATAAAGTTATAATTGGAGATTTAGAACTTACTTAGAACAAATTGGACAAATGAATATATATTTATTATGTCTGTGTGTGTGTGTGTGTGTGTGTGTGTGTGTATAACTTTTTCTCTTATATTTCAAACATACCGGTCGGTTCGGATTCCGTGGTTTAAGTACAAGAGAAACCAAAACAACCCAGTTCATAAATGGTTTGGTTCGGTATTAAACCGATTTTCAATTTTTAAAATTAAAAAACCCTAACCAAACCATATTTATCAGTCCGTTTTGGCCGCTTTGGTTGGTTTGTACCATGTTTTGCACACCTCTAACTATTTCTACTCTTATATAATTATTTTTTTTTATCAAATCTTATTAATTTTTTGAAAATGAAAAAAAATAAAAACCCAAAAAATATATTTTGAAACAGATAGCTAACATCAGCCAGCTGCAAATTTTAATCAACCTCAGTCGTTGATCTCTATATTTTATCTCATCTGATTTATTTAGAGCAGCAATGTGGAGCCCACAAAATATAGCCCGAGGGCTATACAAAGGGCCATCTTTAGCCCAGCCCTTGGCCCTATCCTCAAATGATTTTTTTGGTTTAGCTTAGCCCCTCCATTGGAGATGGAAATTTTCATTTTTTGTATATCCACCCTACAGCCCACAGTTGGAGATGGCCTTAGTTCCTCGATGAAGAAAGATGGTATGTGATGCCTTATTTATATAGACTTGTATGAAAGAGTTATGGTAATGGTAACATGATTTAATTACTTTTGTTTTCAAAGATTGTTTAATTGTTAGCGTACGTCAACGAAAATATTACATTTATGGTAATGGTAGTAAAATATAATTAATTCATTGTTATATATATATAATTTTTTTTTTTTGAGTTAAGGAAACATATATTCATCTGAAAACCAGAATAGGCCGTTACATACCCTTCCACTATCATTTAAGGGCATAGATAGACAAGAAGCTAGTGATAGTACCCATAAGTGGTACGTACATATAGTCCTACTCATTATATATTCAAATACGCAGAGGTAGTGGAAACCCTCCTTTGGTACTACTCCAGAGGCGCTAGAGATACATAGAGTGCACCATAGTGGTGCTTCGCTTCCTAAAAACAAGGAAATTATTGTAAAATAGACGTATCTAAAAAACATAGAAAGGGCTTAGGGCAAAAACCCTAGCCCAAAGGGAAGAGGCCCAAACTCTAGGCCCCGTAGGACATGGTTGACCCAAGCCGAGACCACACCTCCCCCACTCTTGCAGCCGCCTATGCAGCACCGGCCACGAGTCTCACCCCAAGACTCGCCTCACCACTATCCGTGCCGTCGAACTCCGCCAGAAGCCAGCATCGCTCTGATTCCCCCAGCCAGTGCTGTGTAGCGCCAAGACCGGAGCCTCATAGTCCACACCGTCGCCAGATCTGTCTCAAGATCACCTCCGCCACCAGCTCGCAGCCATCCCTGCACAGAAACCACCACAAACGCCCAAAAACCATCCAACATACATCAACACAGCCTGCCTAAACCACAAGCCGAACAACTGCTCCCCCGAATCAGCCCAGGGCATTTGAAGTGCCCATCCTACAGCCAGCCCAAAGACGACGCAGCGAAGCTAGCGCTGTCCATGGCCACCATCGGACAGGGAACGGTTTGTTGGTGTTTTCCTCTCCTGCGGCACAAGGGCTAGGTTTTAAGAAAAAATGGGGAAGATGCTGGCTAAGTTCCAACATGAAAGAGTTTGTAATTCATTGTTATATTATCAATGGTCAACAAATTTAGTTGCAATGAATCTCAGCGAATTTAATTCATACTTTATTGTAGAAAATCGGTTTCAAATGGAAATCAATGGATCCTCTTTTAACTAGTTTCAGCTTTTTGAATTTGAGCCCTTCATAGGAAATCGAAACACCATGAAAAATTTTAAATGGCACATCAGCATTTCATTTCCAAATGCACAAGTTGGAAACCTTCTCATGCATGAGACGTGCACATCCTTTGCTCTTTGATTCGATCTATGGTAAGCTCCTGCATGAACATTAGGTTTATTTGTTCGTTGAGTCTTAAAGAGTCTTCTGAATACAGTGATGAGGCTGAGCTTTACAGAAAGTTTTATGGTTACAAGTGGATAGCGTTTCAAGTAATTGTTAATAAATTTTTATAATTATCGTGCTCAGATCATTCTTGCTAGGCCTGGGCTCGGGTCGGGCCGGGCCAGAAAATCAGTAAAACCGAGACCGAGACCGAGAATTTCGGTTCGGGCCGGTTCGGGCTTTCAGGCTTTTCGGGCTTTTTTCGGGCCCAATTTCCAGTTCAAGAATGTTTGCCTGTTTTCCCTGTTTTCCAAATACAATTCTGCACCCTGTCATTTGCCACTCATTTTGGCACCTGGAAGACTAGAATGCATATCCAATTATCTCATTAACATAACAGTAATCATGCATTATTACAAATTTATATAGATTACAACACAAAGTCACAAACTCACAAATACATTGTCCATTGTCCAACAGAAAACAATCCAACTTATTCAATCATTTCAACCATGTGTTCAATCATTTGAAATTCAAGGTTTGAATGGTACTACAACTGCAACAGAAACATGAACACAATCCTCCCGTTTTGCACAAAATCACAAATTGCTGCTAGGCCGGCTCCCATGCTCAACAGGTCTAGAACTCCATGACAACTCCAACTTGCAGCTCTGCATTCGCATTTGAAAGCTGATCAATTTACAAAGTTGAAGAGAGAAACAGAAAAAGTAACTGAGAAACCCAGTTCCATTAACTGAAAAAGCCTAGAATAGTTCCATTAAACGCATGAATCATCACTTTTGTATACCTTATAGTATTTACTTTTGCAAAGAACACACTGACTTATGTTTCAATCATCATATAAAAGCAGAAACTAGAAACTGCAAAAATTTTGAGCAAGATTCGACTTGGTTCGTTCTAAGAGCACCAAAAACCCGACCCTCTTCGATTTCTTGGAGTCCAAGAGTCCCGGAATCACATACTCAAGAATCAAAATAAAGTAGCAAATAAGAACGAAGAAAACCCAGCCAAAGAGCAACAGCCAAATATATAAAAGAAGTAACAGTCACATATGGGGTGTGAGTGAGAGAAAAAGTTGATGTTGAATGCATACCAGTAAGAGTAGAGAAGTGGGTTTTGTTTGTGAAGGCGTAATAAGAGTTTTGAAGCTTCAACGACGGAACACAGAGAACGAGAGGCTTGAGAAGAATGAAGAATGAACAATGGAATCTTAATCACTATCATTCATTTTCCAGATGTCCATTTACTTAATGATGCAGTTAAGCCCCATAACAAGAACCAAAATACTCAGTAGTCATTATCCTCAATTTGGTTTAAGCTTGATAGCACATGAACTGCAGAACACAGATTAAAAAAAGAAAAAGAAAAAAGAACCCAGCTTTGGTACCGTAAGACTATTCTACCAAATGAACTGCAGAACACAGATTAGTCATAGCGAGAGAAGAAGAAGAAGAACCAAATACCTGGGTATAGCAGAGGAGAAGAAGAAGAAGCTTTGATCACAGCGAGAGAGAGAGAGAGAGCAGGCCGGAGCTAAGAACTCATACTTAGCTCCCAGGTCGGAGCAGGCCGGAGCTTGTCAACATGTGCCGACTCCGTTTCCTCTCCTCCCCTCCCCTCCCATGCATAGCCTTGCATTTTCCCCAATCCCGATCGCGCCTTCAATTCCAACACTCACCATAGATCGAACACTCACCATGATTTTCCCTTATCAATCCACACCCTTCCAATTCCCTTATCAATCGCGAAAACCCATATCGCCCATCAGAATTTTCTCCACCGAAAACGAAATCGAAACCCTAATTCCACACACCGGATGGCTAGCTAGGTCTTCCTTCCGCCGATCCAATTCAAGCTCAGATCCAATACCAACGTCTCCAACTTGCGAGCCGCCCTTTCGATCTAGAGAGAGAGAGAGACTGGAGAGAAACTAGAGAGAGAGAGAGAGAAAGAGAGGAGGGACTGAGAGAGTGAGAGGGACTGAGGGAGATTTGGGGCAAGCAAAGAGAGGAGGCTGTCGTTTGTCGAAGTGTCGAGTACTCGAGGACACGGAGGCCTTTAGGTTTAGGGTTGTGTATTAATTTTTTTTTTAATATTTAACTTATTATTTTAACACCCAATCATAGACTGACATGTGGCATGTGATACAGTATTCGGTTCGGTTCGGGTTTTCGGGCCTTGAAAATATGGAACCCGAGACCGAACCGAGAATTTCAAATCTAAAACCGAATCGATTCGGACTTTTTCACTCGGTTCGGGTCGGGCCCTCGGTCTTTCGGGTCTGGACACCCAGCCCTAATTCTTGCACCATATAATTCGATTAATGTGGTGATTAGAGATTAATTGATGCATGCTAACTTGATAAGATAAGTAGTACACTCAATTTGACGCTCAAGTGAGAAGTTGGGCTTTATTTGCCTTTGTTTCCGAGTGACATTCAATGATCTCATTATCATTTCAGCGCGCGGGCACATACATTTTCCACCACTGGAAATTTTCATTACTGTTCAAACTTGCAGAAGTCGGAAGTAAATTCTTGTTCCCTGTTTGATTCAGAAAGTGGGAGGGCAGCTTTAAGAACATGAGGGGCAGCAAAGGGCAGAAAATTACCATCATAATATTGAATCAGTGTGTTTATTAAGAACCGAGATAGATACAATACATGTCCAAATCTAGATTTAAGTCCACCAAATACATGAGTTGAATCTTCTCAAAATTCCTAGTGCCGTAGCCCAAAGCATGCTTTACATAAAAGAAACCCTGTGATGATAACTGAGTAACCGTTCCATGAACCCATTTCCCAATTCACGCCACTAATGCATAAATGAGACCCTCTGATTAGCTAGAGAAACCTGTTCAATATCATGGAATCAAAGCATCCCAGCAACAATGTTAACATGATACATATCTGAAGACTTCTATAAGAAAACATCATATTAGGTACAGTGGCAACCTTGGCCTCTTCTGCCACAAACACGCATGGATTAATATCTTCTTTCATGCCTAGTCCAGCTTGACATTAGAGTACAGTAACGTATCCCTGGTGATTGGCATATTCAGAAGGAAGTATACCTACACAAAAGCAAAAATCCTTAACCACAAGTTAACTGCATTTCATCCCCGACAGCCAAACATTAATACTCTTATTAAAAATACAAGACCAGTTAGGAACATATTGAAAATCCAATGATCAACCTTACAGCCTAGTGTACAAAAGATATTTGATTATATTGATTTGACAAAGATCTGAACTTCTCAATTTTTACCTAACAGCAAATCCTTACATCTATTAAGTCAATAAAGATGCTTCCAGTAGAATCAGTATGAGAATTTTCACCTTACTTTTGCATTTTTATTGACGCAAGTCAAGTCAAGTATGATAGACAAAATGATCCATGACCATTATACTCATTCTTATTTTCCCTTTGTCTTCTTTGGCTGTTACTATAACTTACCCCCAAGAGAGTTGCAATGAGAAGGATAATTCCTGTGATCCAAGCAATTGTTTTTCTAACCAATAGCACTTCCACAACAGTTGTATTTGTTGGGGTCTTTGTTTCTGCCAGCCAACGAGCAGATGGTCGACTGGTAAACACCACATTCAACATCTTCCCTGATTCAACAGGTGCTACTCCATCAAAGAGGATAGCTCCAACAATTTGACCTGCCAAATTGTCAATTACTGTCAAATTCAATGACAAAGGAGAAAAGCTTCAACTAATATATTAAAGAAAGAAAATACAGTTACTCGACAATATTCAATATACAGTACAAAGAAATTTTAACTTCGAGAAGCAATAGTTGGACAAATTTTAATAAGTGAAGACTGTTACGTACATCAAGAGTGAATACTTTTCTTTCCCAGGCATAGGAAAATCTAAAAATCATAACGCCAGAAAGCATAAGATCAGACAATACCTACCCAAAATAAAAATGTATATTACCTTTGTATGAATGTTCGAGAAAATCAAATATCTTAGTCATTACAGCAACTAGCACTTCCATTCCATGTTGAGCAACACCGTCAGATCCATACTGCTCTTCTAAAACCTATCATAATGTTATAAACTATTTATCCAGCTATGAAATAGTAGTCATAAGAAAATACACTAAAACATGCCCTATCCAAATAAAATAAAGAAAATGGAAAGTGCATATACTTATGATGCAAGTGTGTGCGAGTGTCTGCTCATGTCTGCACATGCACCAAAGACAAGTAAAATATGGAGAAAAAGACTATCGGTACTCTGAGCCTCTGTTTTGCAAAATAAGAGACCAATGGAGAGATGCCTCCTCCTGATAATACCATGAGTATTAACTCAATCTTGAGCATCCAACCTACTTCCATATCATGTGATAGGGTTGAAAATGGGGCGACTTAATCATTAGCATGCTAAAATGAGTAAAACAAGAATCTCAGAGCCTCAAGGTTCCTACACTTCTCATCCAGTCCAAAAACTTGTGGGAAACAGTTTCAAGCTAAAAGAGACAGAGAATAAAGCACCCTGACTATTGCTCCAAAAAAAAAAAAACACCCTGACATGCAGATGATGGAAATCCAGAATATGGAAATGAGGAAATGACATACATACTTATTCTTGAAACATCAGAGTTAATATTCTATAACAACACAAAAGAGGTGTCTGCAAAGGACACTCGCCTCTACATTAATCCTCACAAAATCTATACCTTCTTCAATCCCCCCCATTACTTGAAGCTAAAGATAAAAAAAATCAATACTCTCTGGAATGTCTTTTCAAGGACCTTAACTCAACTTGATGAAGTTTCAGGCATGCTAAGTGGCAATAGATAAAGATGATGTAAATTCCTAATTATTCGGAAATTTAAGCAAACAGGAAACATCCAAGCTAGAACGTCTGCTCTGCTGATCATAATTCTCACTTCTGAAGTTGGCTAGTGGATTGCTATTGATCTTTATCGTGATGTGCTCCTATTTGTTTTCTTCTGACTAATCTAGCTGCGGGTGGGGGAGTTGTTAATGATGGTTAAAAAGTACTCCCTTGTATAATTATTATTGGATTTAAAGACAACGGGGCTAATGCCGGGTTGTACTTCCTTATGTTATGATCCCCACGATTACTAAATATATACATATGCACACAACAACAGCACCCTAGTCACTTGATACTTCGACATAATTCACGCAGGTCACAAATAACATTGTCCTTATCTAAACTCTTAAACTACTAAGCGATAGAGTATATAAGTTTCACTTTTACCAACAAGCACTTTGCAGAACATTTGCTATCATGCGTTCTAAACTTTGAAGTTACAATAAATAAACAATAGAAAAAAGCAACACCTTGATGCCATCAAAACTGCCTGTTAATAGCTCAGCTGGACTGTGGATACTATGCAACAAATCTTCATGCAACTCCATTGCCCTTCTAAAATTGCGGATGAGTGCCAAAAGGCTAGTAATGAATTTCCTGTCTGCTTCCTGTATACATATAAAATTCAATCCTCCAATATATAAGGTCAAGTTGATTGGCATATGTATGTAGATATAATCAAGCACTAGACCATATGATACTGACTGCTAAAAGTACCTTGGACATATGAAGATTCAACTGATCACCATTGGCCAAGGGGATGACCAACTCTCCATTTAGCGCTTCCAATGTATCAGGAACATATGATCCGCCCATCCAAGAGGCCTAAAAGCAAATTAAATTAAAGTGGAAGAATAAGTTCATTTTCATGTAAACAGGAGAAAACTGAGGTTATGGAAGAGATGGACAAAAGAGACAATGAAGAAAAATTCGACGCATGACTTACAAAATTGCTGATTTCATTGTCATTATCGTCTGCCGATTGCTCATCCAAAGAAAACACAGATACTTCACTTTCATCTGCAGTAATACACATTGACAACAAACTCATGTAATTCCAGATGAGGAATGGTAATGTCTACGATTTGTTTGCCAATTATAAATCTAGAAAAGGATCACATACCAGGAAGCTCAATCTCAGCTTTCTTCAAGCCAAGGTCAATCTTGGTTTCATAAGCACTTTTAAGCATGGAATTTTGTTTGACAACAAGAGTAGGATCTGCATGTATAAGACATCCATCTAGTTATTAAGTGCACAACATAAGACAACATAGCAGACCAATAGAGTCAGTTTAATAGGCCTAAGTGTAAATACCAGCAATTCCTCTGACTTCGAGCACAAAAACAGCGCGAGGTCTATTAAATGGATTGGGCTCAAGAACCTCATTTAACTACCAAAAACAATAAGAAAATATCACGAGTTAGACCTTGGAGTAAGGTTACGATAAGCAACTAGAGAAGGAGTTAAAGCACCTTAGATGAACCAGCAGCTGAGAGTGAAGCAGGCGGCGCAAATCCAAGCAAGACAGACACGGCGGCACTGACTTCCGGCAGCGACATTGAGTCAGGCTGTGAAAGTAAAAGCATCTAATCTTAGCAAACAAACTAAAAACACTAATATAGATTGCGAAAAAAAAACTACTTCTTGCAGCATGAAATAAACACATCAAATGCTAAAACAGTCCCAATTAGGAGCAAAATCGGAAACAGATCGATGAATACGATTGAATTTGTAAGAGATTCAGCTTAGTTCTAATCCTATCTAGCTTAACAAGTGCATTAAGTGGAAATTCCATGAAAAGAATCAAAATTGGCGAAAACAAACAGGTAGACGAGAAGCAACGGCATCAGCTGGCGGAATGATTACCTTGACGACATCGTTGCTGCGAAGAAATTGATGAGTGGAGCTATCGATAAAGAAGACGGAAGCAGTACCTTGGGCCTGGATCAAAATCGAACCAATTCTCAGATCAACAACAACAACATCACATCGATAGATATACATATATATATATACAGATACAGAGAGAGAAAGACGAACCCTAGCTTGTGAGAAGAAGAAGGAGGAAACTGTGAGCAGATAGAAGCAGACGAATCGTGCGAGCGAATCCATGAGGGTGAGATAGAGAGAGAGAGAGAGAGAGAGAGGATCTGATTGTGGTTCAAGGAGAGTTGGAGAGAAAGAGAACCGAAATTTCGGTTATCGTGGTTTTACCGAAAAGTCCTTATCACTGTAAAAACAAACCGACGTCGCTTTGCTTTTTACGCTTTTTCACTTTACCCGTGCAAAGCGGCGTCGTTTCGGATGCATTCTGTAGTTCTATAAAGTATAAACACGGTCTCCTTCAGCAGCAACAGTGAGAGAGAGAGACAGAGAGACAGCCCTTGTGTGATTGCTTCCATCTTGAGAGCTTCATATCGGTCGCCAGTTTTACCTTCCAAAGTTTCAGACTCAGGTTAGAGTAGTTCCGGGCTTCTTTTTTTCTTTTTTTTTCGTATTTGGAATCGAATATTTTTTCTATTTTGGATTTCATTTCGGGGATTTTGTAGGGGTTTATTGAGGCTTTTATGGCTTCAGGCTTCGCAAAGCTTTCATTTTTGAACGCTCTATATTGGTTTGTATGATATTGTGCTAATGCTGTTACTTGAAAGCTTTCATTTATTGAGCTCTGTTACTGTTCATTGACTGAAGATAGGATTGGAGTGTCAATTTGATTTACTAAATGGTTCGAATTTGTTGTTTTTGGTTTTCTAGTACATTCAGTTTTGCTTTCTGATTTCTGGGTAGACCTGCATCATAGTTAGAAGGGATGCAGAATCTTCAGCAAAATATAGTAATGTGTGTTAAAAATGCAGTGTATTTGATCGATTCTGGAGTCTTAATCTGATTGATGACGTTCGTCCTAGTATTCTTTTCGATTTTTGTCAGATTAGGGGCGCACTTTATCTGTAAAATATATGTGTATACTGTATATTGATGTGCATAATATACACAAACAGCGAGAAGTGTGTTTGTTTTTGTACTGTTGGGTGGTGTGTGTTGATGGCTTTATCTCTGCATTTCATTTCTTTTACAGATGGATACACAACGACAATGGGACGAGTTAAACCCTGACTGTTTGCTAAACGTGTTTGGAAGACTTGGAATGGAGGAACTGCTCTATGGTGTCCCATTCGTGTGCAAGGCATGGCATCGAGCAAGCCACAATCCATCGTGCTGGAAATCTCTCATTTTTCCGGACATCGATCATAATGCTGTTGACGAAGATGAGAATATCAAATATGATGCTTCCTCTGCGGACAATGAGTCCAAACCTCAGAGTTTTGGTGCTTTCTATGACAGATTCATGCATGAATATCAAATTGACAGCGGTCGTTTCTCAATCGGTGGTATTATAAAGGTTGTCATCAAGCGCAGCAACGGACTTGCTACTGTTCTTAAGCTACCTCAAAACTCCACAGAAGAAGTTCTTACGTCTGTTTCAGATGTGTAAGTTTTCTCCGAACCAAACATGTATTCTTTGTAGATTGCATCTTTCCATGAAGTAAGTTTCCATTTCCCCCACAAATACTGTCGGTTGCAGGTGTCCTGGACTTAAGTTTTTGTCTCTATCGTGTGACTACAAGTTCTCAATCCTTTCAAAGTACTCCCTTGCAGTTCTGGAACTGATTACGAATTGTACAAATTTGGAGACATTGTCATTGGAAAGCAATTGCCACCGCTACGGCAACCAGAGATTTAATCATGTTGCACTTCTGGTACAGATCAGCATTCACTGCAAGAATGTTGTAGATTTGCGCGTGGCGAATTCCCAGATATGTAAATATGGGACACGCTCGATTACCGCATTGCTGCCTAAAATAAAGTACTTGAGCTTTAGGAAGTGTGACGTTGATCAAAAAGATCTCATCAGCTTACTGCTGAGGTGCAAAGAGCTAGTGCTTTTGGATATGAGAGATTGTGTAGGTTTTAAGGTTGATGATGAAATATCTAAGCTTGCTTCTCATATCAGTACATTTGTCTATTAAGTGTTCTGTAGACGCAGTTGTCAGCTATCAATTGAACATGATTGAATTGATGGAGACATATAACTCAAGACTGAGGTTAGAGTTTGTTTTTGTGTTGCAATTGAAGATGTAACAAGTACCTCTGTTATGTCATCGGATATGTATCAATATGTATCAATTTGATATTTCTTTGTGACATCTGAGTACATTTGTGAGCAAAAAGTGTTTGAGTACAGATCCTTTGTGTACTGTGACATTAGAAGATTACTTTCATTTTATTTCAAGGGGATTAGTGTGATTCTGGCCATTTAACATCTATACCATGAAAGCCTTCCACATCTGACTTATCTCCTCTGGATATTTAATGGAGTATTGATGTGCAAAATTAAATAAGGACATTGGCACTTGAATAAAACAATTTCTTCTACTGTTTTGATAGAACAAAGCAACACATGAACAATTACTAAGGCAAGAGCTTTTGCAACCCTCCAAGTAAGTTCCTGAAGAGGGTGAAACAAATCCCAATGCAAAATAATAGAGCCCATCACCAGCAGTTGTAAGCATTGTAGAACCCTTTGAACATGAGGTGACACTCCCCGACTTGCAATTCGCATGGGAGCTAAGACCTGTAGGTCACATTGTTGGAGATTGGTTCGCTTTGAAGTTTCATTCCTTCCTGAGACTCCTGGTTCCATAATAGAGTATCAGTTGGATGACTAGAACTCTGCCAAACTACTCCATTGTCATCCCCAAGCAGAACCAAATTTCCCGAGTCCCGCAACTCCGTTGCAGTAACTGTTTTGCCACCAGTATCTATAGACCAAACCACACTTCCACCCTTTTGCAACGACACACTACACCCTTACCATCAAACACAAATTTATCAGAATTAGAAACTGGGGAACCCCTATTTGCAGTCCATACTATATTCCTGCTGTCCACGTGGACAATACAAAGCAGGAACAAAGTGAGTGGTGACAAAGCCAAAAGCAAAATCGGATTGATTAGACGAGAAACAACCCATCATTGTCAAACCAATTCATCTGACCCCCTTGAAACCCCGGACTAAATTTCCCAAAATTTCTAACACTAGCCAGGCAGGTTTCCGACTAGAGGAGAACAGACAACAATATGAAGCCTCCCATAGCTACTCTAAGAACCAGTATTCAGCTAAGATTCTGAAAATCAAAGATTGAAGAAGACAACACAACCAACCAAAGAATAGACTAGAATTCTTCACACCAGAAAAGGAGGGTGTGAAAAAAAAAATGAGGTAGCTAATCACAGATTCACAGGATCAAGGTTCAGAAACTGAATCTACCCAATTTCAGTATACATATAATCCCAAAGTTTCTAGAAGAAAAAAGTCCATGACCAAATAGAAATTGGGGAAATGAAAATGCATGCACTTTAGAAATGCCATCAATGGCTTCAAGAAATTCTCTTCTCGTGTTCAGCAAATGTTCATCTTGGTCCAGAAAGATGCTCTGCAGACAAATATGCATCACTGTTGCAGCACATTGGTCCGGAGGAAGTCATTGTTGAAGAAATCATTGCTGAGGAAGTTGGAGGCTGAGGAACAGGACAGACCCCTTCAAAGATTTGGACAACCTTGGCCATCGACGGCCTCAGAGACATGTCTTGCTGTATACACCACAATGCAACAATAATCGCGGTAGAAACCCTCTCGTCGGCGTCATCTATCTTCAGCTTGGAGTCGACAATGTCCTTCATTTTGCCTTCTTCTAGCATCTTGAAGGCATAGGATGGAAATTGAGATTTTTCAGAACTTTCTGATTGGTCATAGTTCTTTCTCCCACCGATAATCTCTAGCAACAGCATTCCATAGCTATACACATCACTCTTCTC
>BDJD01007494.1:73143-83288 GCA_002564525.1 Rosa multiflora
AAAATCTTTCTGGGCGGCATTCAAAGAATTCTGGAGGTTGCCGGAATTCGATTTGGAGCAGATCGGGTCTAGTGCTGCAGGCGGGTCGAGTCTGCAGGCAGTCTGGGTAGCGAGGCAGGTCTAGGCTGTAGGTGGAGGCGGAGGTGAGCAGCAGCGTGCTGGGATTGCTTCCTTAGGCAGTGAGGCCGGTCTGGGCTGTAGTCCGGCAAACTGGGAATGCACAGAGGAAGAAGAAGAGGAGAGGAGGAGATGGGCGGCATTCAAAGAATTCTGGAGGTTGCCGGAATTCGATTTGGAGCAGATCGGGTCTAGTGCTGCAGGCGGGTCAAGTCTGCAGGCGGTCTGGGTAGCGAGGCAGGTCTAGGCTGTAGGCGGAGGCGGAGGTGAGCAGCAGCGCGCTGGGATTTCTTCCTTAGGCAGTGAGGCCGGTCTGGGCTGTAGTCCGGCAAACTGGGAATGCACAGAGGAAGAAGAAGAGGAGAGGAGGAGAGAGGTGGGTGGAGAAGGAGAGTTTTTTAAACTATTATTCATATATTATTTTCGTTTGTAATATTGCAATACCATGCAAGTGGTCTGGTGGTTGGGCCTTTGCAAATGAAAGGTGTTGGTGTGAGTTCAAGTCTCCCCAACCTCAAAGAATGGAATTTATTTTAGTTTTTTTCATATTTGGTTGGCCAGGGTCAGTTTGGGAATTTCACTTCCGTGTGGGCCCCACCTGGGTTGAGTTGGATCGCCACGTCAGCACCTAAACTGCCGAAATTGACTGATTTATCACGGATGGACCTATTGGATGGAGAAATAATAGTGTGGGGGTGTTTTTGATGAAATTGGAAGAGATCGCCACGTCAGCACCTAAACGGCCGAAATTGACTGATTTATCACGGATGGACCTATTGGATGGAGAAATAATAGTGTGCGGGTGTTTTTGATGAAATTGGAAGTCTGGGGACTGAATTGATGTTGGACCAAAAGCACAGGGTACTAAACAGTAATTAGCCCTACATAATAGCAGAATGCAAAACATCAAGCATAACCATTCATAAACAATCACAGAGAAAGCACAAGATTGTTTCAATTCAACTCAATTCAAAAACATAAGCACACCAAAATTTAAATTTCATCTGCTTCCCATCTACTCTAGCCTAGCTAGTTGCACGCTAGGAATGCTTCTAGTGTTCTTATATTTCAACAGAAAATGAATTTAAAGCTTTTGAATTGAAACATGGTTCTCAGAAGGCCTAACCTTTGTGACTGAAATTTTCTACAACAATTTTAGCGGAAGCAATAATCCCAAAACTTGTATTCCCCAAGAACGATCTTTATCCAAATCAAATGATGTGGTTTCGAATCCACTTCGAGTTTCTTCACAAACTCGAAGTGGATTCGAAACCACATCATTTGATTTGGATAAAGATCGTTCTTGGGGAATACAAGTTTTGGGATTATTGCTTCCGCTAAAATTGTTGTAGAAAATTTCAGTCACAAAGGTTAGGCCTTCTGAGAACCATGTTTCAATTCAAAAGCTTTAAATTCATTTTCTGTTGAAATACAAGAACACTAGAAGCATTCCTGGAGTGCAACTAGCTAGGCTAGAGTAGATGGGAAGCAGATGAAATTTAAATTTTGGTGTGCTTATGTTTTTGAATTGAGTTGAATTGAAACAATCTTGTGCTTTCTCTGTGATTGTTTATGAATGGTTATGCTTGATGTTTTGCATTCTGCTATTATGTAGGGCTAATTACTGTTTAGTACCCTGTGCTTTTGGTCCAACATCAATTCAGTCCCCAGACTTCCAATTTCATCAAAAACACCCGCACACTATTATTTCTCCATCCAATAGGTCCATCCGTGATAAATCAGTCAATTTCGGCTCAAAAACATAAGCACACCAAAATTTAAATTTCATCTGCTTCCCATCTACTCTAGCCTAGCTAGTTGCACTCCAGGAATGCTTCTAGTGTTCTTGTATTTCAACAGAAAATGAATTTAAAGCTTTTGAATTGAAACATGGTTCTCAGAAGGCCTAACCTTTGTGACTGAAATTTTCTACAACAATTTTAGCGGAAGCAATAATCCCAAAACTTGTATTCCCCAAGAACGATCTTTATCCAAATCAAATGATGTGGTTTCGAATCCACTTCGAGTTTGTGAAGAAACTCGGGCACTGCTTCATGATCCATACCAAAACCCAGAAGAAAACTATCCCTTATTGAATAACGGTAAAAACTGTAGCCTTGGTGAGAAGGTTTCTTCTGGATCGGGTATGGGCCTTGGGCCACGCGTCATGTCAAAATAGGCCTAGAGTTTGGTTTTAAAAGTTTGTTTTCTTGGCCTGTTACACAAACCGTAATTTCCCAAAAACGTTTTGCAATTCAACATAACACAAAACCCTAGTTCAAACACAATGAATTGATCTTCTAAAAATGATTTATGATTTGTGAAAACATGCTCTAACACCATTTCTTAACTTAATGAGCAACTCAAGGTTCATTTCACAAGGAACATAAACACAACCAAATGATCAATACAACATGAACTAGAACACATCAAGAGAAGATGTAACACCTGCTTCATTGACAACAGCCATTTCTTCCACAGCAGCAACAACAACACAACTACTCAACACAAGTCTCCAAACTTCAACCTCCAAGCTACTACACGCAAGAAAGTCTTCTACTCTTCTATGTGTTTAACTCCTATCTATGGGGCAGGATTGAAATGTTTTGTCACACAGAGAATAGGGAATTCAAGCACCCATATATACAAGCTAGATAGGTCTTCCCATAAAAGAGTCCTATGCAAGCCTATGAGTTATCTGTAAAGATGTTATGGTTATCATATCACAACAATTGTGTATTTATCCTTATCAAAATGGATTCCTAACCTAAAAGTGACATACCAAAGCTCATTAGGTGTCTAGGTAGATAATTCATATATTTCCTATTTATTGTAATAAGCTTAATCAATTTGTTATTTACTTAATGTAGATAATATCGGCACTGTTGATGAAATTCTAATGCAGATCGACCATCACTGCAAGAATTTGATCCATTTACAAATTTTTCATGCCTTGATTGGTAAAGTTGAGACACTGGAAATCGTGAACTTGTTGCCAAACCTGAAGTACCTGAGCTTCAGAAAGTCTTAAATTTATTGGGATAATCTTGTTACATTTCTGCGCGGCTGAAAGGAGCTTGTCGAGTTGGATCTGAGGGATTGCAAAGGCTTCGAAGAGGGTGATGAGTTCGTATCAGAATTTGCTTCTGCTAAGATTAGTAAATTTTTGTGTCAGGGTTCCGTTGGCTATTCTTCATTCGGTTTTGAGTTGTATAATCTCTGTAGGGCGTCTATTTTTTCATTTGGTCGAGGCAGGGGATGGTTTGGTGAAAATTGGGTTGATGAGGGAAGAGACGAGGATGGTGGTTTTCATTTTGATCCATGATTTAGTTCTATGAGCCTATGATAAAAATGTTCATGCATAATAAAAAGCTGATCTCCCCAGGTATTGTTCTACCTACCTCGGAAGTATTTCAGCAACTTTTTGATGTCTACATGCTATAACCTATTGATCTACTTTTGAATACATGCTATGATGCTCAGCAATTGAACACGTAAAATGTGTGCAATGAAGTAAATGAGACAATTGAGGCTACAAGAATCAGTCAAGAAGTTTTCCTACACTGAAATGATGGGGAGTGTGGCTTTAGTGACTGTGCCCGTAGTTCTCTCTTGAAAAAAATAGTGGGAGCGATATCTCTATAACTCGTTTCGGGAATAAAGATTTTAAGTTTTTAGGGTCTGTAGACAGTAACTTGATTTTTATGGGCCGACTACGAGTGTGTTATTATGTATTATTTGCCTCTTAACACCGTTTTTATGGATTGACACCTTGATCAAAACTTCAAAAAAATTTATAGTTATAATCAGTACAATTGAAGTAATAAATAAATTCAATTCTTGAATACCTTTAAAAAAATCTGTCAATAAAGTGGCTCACTTGTTTGCCTCACATGCTTTAAATAATAGTGATAGCCCAACTTAGTTTGTCAATAAGTTAAGTTGTAACAGCTCCCGGTAAGGCATACCATTCGAAACAATAGTATTAGTAATCATTTTTTAAATTTTTTTTTTTTTATTACGGTGGTAGAGGAAAATCAGAGATTATGACCGTGAATTGATTTAATGAATTAAAAAAAAAGAAAAGAATAATCGCTTTTTAAATATATAAATATACAACTGAACTGGGGTGAAACTGTTCAGTCATCCATCTCTTCCCTTGTGATGGTCAAAGATCGACTCGACAGTTGTGCCGTCGTCTTATTTTCACAAGAAGCAGCGGGATTCCGTGGGTCGTTCGCGTTTCTTAATCCCAGGTTTGCTTCCTCTTTCTCTCTACATTTACACTTAGAAGTGTTTCTTACTTGACTAGTCTAATCTCAACTTGGTTTACTAACCAAGGCCAAGGATGATTCTTGGTCTTTTTTTTTCTCTGAAAATTATAATGAAGTAAGTGGTAAACCTCTAAAACATTGGGGACGCTATCCGGTACCCGCTACGGTACTCGGATCGAGGTATTCAAGAATTGAGTGTTTAAGCTATTAACCCTTCATTTCTGTTAAAATCTCTATTTGAGTATCAAATGGCATTCATTTATGGGCATTGGGTGTTTAAGATCCACTCAAGCACTTGATACAGTAGCCTATAGCGTTAACCATTCTGGCAAAAGTCCCAAATCAAAAAAGAATGATGCATGGGGTTTTAGAGTCTTCAAAGATCAAGTTTTTGGACTAGCAATATGGTCCTCTTGTCTTGCTGATGATAGGTTTAGCCTTAGAGTTTTGGTAAGTATCAATCTTGCATATCATTAAAAGAGAGATTAATGGGAGGAGCAATTCACAAAAACTTTGAACAAAAGACACTCAGAAAAGATAGTGAGTTCAAAGAGCCTCCCTTTGTTTTTAGATGTTGTTGGCAATAGCAACCCCATGGCGATCAATGGATTCTTTGAGTTTAGGGCGAAATACAGATGAAGAGAAATGAAGAATAAGAAGGCTTTACCTCTGTTTATAAGCTTAGTAGATCTCTTCTCCCCTCTTCTGGACATTCTCTTTTTTTAAGGAATAATTATTTCTAATGTAGCAACACATAATGGATTTTCCATGCCAAGAATATATGATAAATGAGTCTCCTTTGAGTTTAGGACTGACATAAAGATGATTGGAAATGAAGAATAATAAGGGTTTACCTCTATTTCTAAGCTTAGTTGATATCTTGTTCTGTACATTCTCCTTTTTTTATAAATAAAGTGTTACCTAATGTTGAGCACCTCACATTCATTCTATTAAGGTTCGACAGTGAGCTTCATTAGCCTCCATTCTCTTTTATTCTAAGATTGAGCTTGTGAGGTGCTCTGAAATTGCAAACAGGCCCTTGTTGTATTCTTCCCTTATCCCAGCTGCATCTCAAAGTCAAAGTGGTGGAAAGGTCAATGGATACTCCATTTGGCGTATTCTGGCTGCTTTGGTTTCTCTTCCCTAACTTAAATATTTGTTGGCCGTATGCTCCTTAGCTAATTCCAGAACGAGCTTGAGTAAAAGATGTGATATGGGGTTTTCATATTTTTTAGACTACAATGACCGATCACATTTGGCCACCATAGTGTTTGGACCTACTCAAGATCATAGTTGGGAACTGGAGTTCAAGCGAGAAAGTCAACTTCTGACCTAAAGGAAGGGATATTTCGGCCGGTATCAATTCTCTATATTAACTGCATTGCAGAAACTCAGCACCTCATCTAAGACTTTAAGTCTAGAAATTTTTAGGGGACTTCTGGTTCTCTTCCTCTTTAATTAAATTTGGAATTAGGTACTTTTATTATTTCTGTTTTATTATTGATTAGGGTGTCTGGTCCTAAACTGTCTCACTCTCTCTTCCTCCTTTGTGAGTTGTAATGAATGAAAAAAGTGCCTTGTAATCTCCCATATTGTCCTCTTTCCTCTTCCCTTTTGTTCTCTATCTCTCATCGTGTCTTGAAAAAATACAGCAACTATAGAGCTTCTTCAGGTTCTAAATTAGTTGAAAGTTTGTATCCATCTTAAGCTCACCACAACCCTAGACAACAACTAACTGTTCTTTGTGTTTGGGTTCTTTATCTTATTAGTTATCATTGTTATTGTTATTGAATGTCATCAGTTCATTGGAGATGCTATTATTAGAAAGCAGCACCTGCGGAACCAATTTTTACTATGTTTTTGTTTGTTCATGCTACAAATTGCGATGCCTATATTTACATTGAAATCATTAATTTGAACAGATGTGTTGCTTTTTTCCAGATACAAACGATAAACTTCAAATTGAACAGAATTCTTGATTGGATTTTGGCTTAAAGCAATTATGGCTGAATTAAACCTGGGTATACTAATAGATGTTGTGGATGAAGAATGGATGAAAGACACTCTTCCTGATGACGGTATCAAATTTGCTTTTCCTTTTTGTACCTGCAAATGCATTAAATCAAAAAAGTCTTTATCATGTTACTTCAATTGTTGAAAGTATTTTGTTTGTTGCAGATCTTCCCCTGCCTCCAATGCTGGTTATAAGGACTGATGACACCGAGGATTCAAGTATGTCTTTTACTGCACTATACTTTTTGTTCAAAACAATACCATTACCATCTGGAGAAACATAAGTTCAAATTCCATATATATACATGCTGGCCTAGTGGCCTTGTATCCTTTGGAAGCTTTATTAGCTGAAGTATCTTCCTCTTTATATATAGTCAATACTATAGCAAGTGAGGATATTCTCGTGTTCGGCAACTATAAGGAGAATCACTTTTGGCTTGCTCATTTGAAATATTTCGGAGGGAAATGAATGATAAGAATAGCTTAATTATCATTCTTTTTATTGCCGTGGCGAATGCAATTATGTTGGTTCATCTTCCACTATAAGAAAACATACTCCAAAGGATTGAGAGGGATTTTGGACTTTGAGCACTATTGTTTAATATATTATGCACTTTGGAAAAGATTTTATCCTTTTTACTTATTTCTTTTTCCATACTTTTTCTCAAATGTTCAGATCAGGAGACTCAAAAAGTTGAGGGAGATAGTTGGCACGATCTTGCATTAGGTTCTCAATAAATTTTCTTGTCAAGGAATCATTTAAGCAGGTGCTTCGTTCAAAGTACTTGAACTGTTGTCGTATGGATGTGTATATTTTTAATTGGATTATGAATGTCATATAGATTTGTTGGACCTCAGGCTGTGGAGGCTATGTTCCTTTCCTGAAGTTGTTGTGTTAACACTAATTCTGTGAATTTGTGAGCCGCTACTAACTGGTTTTGATGTGGAGGCTAGGTTCCGTTAACACTAATTCTGTGAATTTGTGAGCTGCTGCTAACTGGTTTTGTATGTTAAATAATATTTAGTGGCCAAATTAGGAATCTTAGTATTGTTGTTATGCCAGAAGATTAATGTTACTCTGTGGTTGATAAGTTATTAACAATATCAAAGCTTACAATAAATAAATCTGGTTTAAGGTGTAACCCTAGTTTTCTATAGATTTATAAGCTGGTAACCTGTTTTTGCATACTATCATGTCAGTCTTTGTAATTTGTATATGGGGGGTTTCAGCTCAAGGATTTTGGGACTTCATTGGAATCTTTCAAATTTCTTGTTTTGTTTTTCGTTTTAAATTCATGTGTCTAATCGAGGAACAATTGCTTCTGTTTGTAATGTGTACATGAGTTTATCTTTTTCATTAAAAGCATTTTTTTTTTCAGTGGGAAGACGCAAGCTTTATTGATGAAAAAAATAATTCATATAAAGAGTAGCTACTGATAGTTGCAGAGTAACATTAATCTTCTGGCATAACAACAATACTAAGATTCCAAATTTGGCCACTAAATATTATAGTGAAGGAAAAATGATAACATACAAAACCAGTTAGCAGCGGCTCACAAATTCACAGAATTAGTGTTAACACAACAACTTCATGAAAGGAACATAGCCTCCACAGCCTGAGGTCCAACAAATCTATATGACATTCATAATCCAATTAAAAATATACACATCCATACAACAACAGTTCAAGTACTTTGAACGAAGCACCTGCTTAAATGATTCCTTGACAAGAAAATTTATTGAGAACCTAATGCAAGATCGTGCCAACTATCTCCCTCAACTTTTTGAGTCTCCTGATCTGAACATTTGAGAAAAAGTATGGAAAAAGAAATAAGTAAAAAGGATAAAATCTTTTCCAAAGTGCATAATATATTAAACAATAGTGATTCGCCGTGGCAATAAAAAGAATGATAATTAAGCTTTTATGTGAGGTTGCAGAGCCAATTTAGCTAGCGTGTGAGCTGCTGAATTCGATTCTCTGAGAGCATGAACAGACGTGGATCCAGGAAGGGACACTTTGAGAGCTACAATTCGTCCAATGCTTGGCAAATCATCCTTACCACACTGAATGGCTCAAACAAGCTTTTGACAATTAGATTCAAATGACAGGAGCTAATCTGTGCTCCACCACAAGCTATTGTATTTTCCGACTCCACCTCATTAACGTACAATACATGCAAGAAAACTAATATCCCACCGATGGTATATCTTCGAGCCAAATTATGAATCTGCTAGTTGATTGTGTGAAAATTTCACTAATTTGTGGTATCAAGATAATATAGACAATATATTGACGTAGTAATTAATCAAGGTCCAATGATGAGCCACACTTCATACCCTTAGCAAGTGGCATGGGACTTTATTTTAATTAAGCTTACTCTTGAGATGTTTTGTATAGCAATAGTTCTCTTCACGTTCAAGTACTTTGAATGAAGCACCTGCTTAAACGATTCCTTGACAAGAAAATTTATTAAGAACCTAATGCAAGATCGTGCCAACTATCTCCCTCAACTTTTCGAGTCTCCTGATCTGAACATTTGAGAAAAAGTATGGAAAAAGAAATAAGTAAAAATGATAAAAAAATTTCCAGAGTGCATAATATATTAAACAATAGTATGAACCAACATAATTGCATTCGCCGTGGCAATAAAAAGAATGATAATTAAGCTTTTATGTGAGGTTGCAGAGCCAATTTAGCTAGCGTGTGAGCTGCTGAATTCGATTCTCTGAGAGCATGAACAGACGTGGATCCAGGAAGGGACACTTTGAGAGCTACAATTCGTCCAATGCTTGGCAAATCATCCTTACCACACTGAATGGCTCAAACAAGCTTTTGACAATTAGATTCAAATGACAGGAGCTAATCTGTGCTCCACCACAAGCTATTGTATTTTCCGACTCCACCTCATTAACGTACAATACATGCAAGAAAACTAATATCCCACCGATGGTATATCTTCGAGCCAAATTATGAATCTGCTAGTTGATTGTGTGAAAATTTCACTAATTTGTGGTATCAAGATAATATAGACAATATATTGACGTAGTAATTAATCAAGGTCCAATGATGAGCCACACTTCATACCCTTAGCAAGTGGCATGGGACTTTATTTTAATTAAGCTTACTCTTGAGATGTTTTGTATAGCAATAGTTCTCTTCATTTCCTCCTCAAAAAAAAAAAAAAAATAGTTCTCTTTATTTCTTAAACTGTAATATCAAGCTCGATCAGTAGCTGTAAGAGCTAGTTGTGGAGAAGCTTGATCAGTTGATGGTGTTTGCGCCTCTTCGAAAGATACAAAAGGCAAATCTACGCTGTTCGGTGAAGCTGTAACTGCACTTCGTTGGTGATGACTTCTAAATTACGAGAGTCGAGGTCTTTTTCATTGAAAAGTTTGAGCACAGCCCGAATCCTTCCCCATGTAGATACTCTTGAATCAGGGTGGGATCAAGACGTGCTGGTGCTTGTATATGAATGAAGCTACAAAGCTGATGAGAGCGAGCACCGAAGCCAATCCGACTATGAGGAATAGGCCCCAAAAGCTGGCAGGGTCAAGACTGATACCAGAAACTGTTGGTGTACTCAATTCTTGGCATGTGCTTCCCTTCTTGTATAGTTTATTTTCGAACCCTAGTATATTCTCTCTCTCAGTCACACTTAAGACCGCTTAGGAATTATCATGTAGAAGAGGGGAACGTTTTGGAAATACCTGTAAAGTCATCTCAGCAATTAACAAACAACA
>BDJD01007496.1:26243-43662 GCA_002564525.1 Rosa multiflora
AAAAAAAAAAAAAGATTTCTATCAGACCATGCATTAACATTTTTTTTTTTTTTGAATGAAGAGACATTTATAAAAGCCCCTAATGGGGTTGGTTATAGTCAAATGCAAGCACATCCAGAATGCAATCTGGTGCACTATCAAACCAATAAGAACTGGTGCTAGCCTCATATGCTATATTAGCTAACCGGTGTGCCACAATATTGACGTTATGGGGGCATATTCAATTGACACCCTTGGCATGTGATTGAGGAGCTGTCTTATATCCTCCAATAAAACTCTGTCAGACAATCTAGTATAATGCACATCAGCAACGTCCAAAGTGGCTTGGAGACAATCCGTTTCCACTATGGCTTCTTCAACATACAATTGTTGCAGGAATAACAAACCTTGCTTTATAGCATTTAGTTCAACTTGCTTGGGAGAAGAAACACATGTAATCGGGGATGCCAGCGCAGCACGTAACACAACCCCAACTCCACCCACAATACTCGTAGGCAAAAAACTGCCATCGACATTCAGTTTCCATTTTCCATTTGCAGCTGGTACCCATCATTGGCTTGAACGAGGTTGTTTCGGCTTAGCATCTAATTGTCTAGCCGTTTGAAACTCCTCCAACCATGTGAAGGCTCCCAAAACCAAATCACTTGCAGACTGACAAGCATCATTCCATAATTTTTTGTTCCTATTCTTCCAAATTGCCCACAAAATGATGATCAACTTTTCAAAAATATCAGATTTAAGGTGCAGGGCCCTCTCTAACATCCATTCCTTGAAATGGATATTTGGAAGAAGACTGTCACTCAAATTAAATGGTGGAGCTGATAGAATGGAGTTAGCAATGGGGCACTTACAGAAGATATGGTCGCAGTCTTCATAACGATGTGAACACAAAACACAACTTAAATCTTTCGTGTAGGCTTTGGTAGTCAGCTTAGCCCGAGTTGGTAATAAATCATTGCACGCACGCTAGATACATATTTGAACCTTGCCTGGCACTTGTGCTTTCCACAATTTTTTCCACAGCTCCGAATAAGGATCACCCCTAGAAGGAGAGGCCAAACCATTATCAAGCACCACGTCCCTGGCTATCTAGTATGCCGTACGAACATAGTAAAACCCCTACGTTCAGGATGCCAACAAATGGTATCTTCCATCCCCTGATTACTAAGAGGCATGCATAGAACATGGTCCGCTACAAGAGCAGTAAAAACTAATTTTACCAAAGACACATGCCATTGCTTTGTGGAACCATCAATCAGGTCTGATACTTTGGTGAGAGCACACCCTGCTGGTTTTTGTACTAGATACTGAGGACAATCCGGGATCCACTTATCATGCCACACACTGATATTATTTCTATTTCCCACTCTCCATTGAACCCCTGCTTTTAGTATAGGTCGTCCATTTAAAATACTCCTCCAGGAGAACGAGGGAGCCTCTCCTACTTCCTCCTCCCAAATCGAGCAGTTGGGATGGTATTTAGCTTTGTACAGCCGTGCAATTATAGAGTTGGGGTTAGACACAAGCCTCCAGCCTTGTTTTGCAAACATGGCCAAATTGTAGGCATATATATTTTTGAATCCCATGCCGCCCTCCTGTTTTGTAAGACACAGCCGTTCCCAACTCCGCCAATGTATCTTTTTTTTTCTCATCCGTATCACCCTAGAAAAAAGAAGCACATAACTGATGGATATCATCACATATACCCTTAGGCAACAAGTAGCAATTCATGGCATACAAAGGCATCGTTTGGGCAATGGATTTTATCAAAATTTCTTTACCTACCGAGCTAAGAATCTTGGCCTTCCAACTCACCAATTTTTTCGTGAGCCTCTCTTTGATATATTCAAAGATTGCCGTCTTTGACTTTCCAATTCTCATGGGCAAACCTAGATACCGGCCATGTTCCTGTACACACTTGACTTCCAAAATTGAAGCCATCTCCAACTATCGAGTAGGGTGCACATTATTGCTAAACAGGACAATGCTTTTTTGAAAATTCACCCTCTGGCCGGATGCTTTTTCATAAATATCAAGTATTCTTCTAAACTGAAAACACTCCTCGTTAGTAGCAGTACCAAATAATATACTATCATCAACGAAGAAGAGATGATGAAGTGTAGGGGCCTGAGGGCACATAGTAAGGCCAAGGATAACATTCTGTTCAATTGCTGCAGAAATTAGTGACGAAAGGCCTTCACTACATAAAATAAAAAGGTAAGGTGATAAGGGATCACCTTGTCGAATTCCCCGGGTAGGAAGGGCTCACCTTGTACCAAGATAGAGTATCTGTCTGATGTGACACAAGCCATAATGATGTGTATCCACTGTGATGCAAACCCTAGCGTAGAAAGGATTTCTTTGATAAAATTCCATTCAAGCCTATCATAGGCCTTACTAATATAAAGTTTCAGAGAAAAAAATACCCATTTCTTGCTGCCTCAACTTATGTATAAAATGTGCTGCTTCGGTGGCCACCAAGGTGATGTCCGAGATAAGCCTCCCAGGGACATATGCACTTTGCAATGGAGAAATAATATCCGGTAGCACCAATTTCAATCTATTGGCTACCACTTCAGAACTGATCCTGCAAAGGAAATTACATAATGCAATTGGCCGAAAATAAGAGGCCTCCTTTGGGTCTTTTTGCTTTGGTATAAGACATAAATGAGTGAAGTTTGATTCAGGCTAAATATCCCCTCTTTCAAGTAGATCACGAACTGCATGACCAACATCATTACTCCATAATTTCTGAAAAAAGAATGGGAACATACCATCAGGTCCAGGGCTCTTAGAAGGGTGCATTTGGAACAACGCCCTCCTAATCTCCTCATCAGAAACTGGTTTTAGCAATTCAGCGTTCATATCCTTCGTTACCTTTACTGGAGTAGCTTCAACAACCTTCGCTATGGCGTCAAAATCCACTCCCTCAATTGAGAACACCTGTTTGAAGTACTGTAACAATAGTCGTTACATTTTCGTAGGGGCAGTTTGCCATTCTCCAAACTCATCAGATAAACCTTTGATGGTATTCTTTGCTTTCCTGTTACTAGCTCTTCTGTGGAAAAATGCAGAATTACGGTCCCCATCCTTGAGCCATATAACCTTCAATCTTTGCCTCCAATACTTCTCTTGTTGAGAGAGAAGTTTACTATATTGGACATGCAACACCCTCTGTTCGTCATACAGTGCCGGAGAGTAGGGCTGTTTCATGAGATCATTCAACTTTTCTTGCAAAACATGCATGTCAAGTTTCTGTTTATTAAAATCAGTGTGATGCCAATGGATAAGTCTTCGACCAGCACATTTTATTTTGTGCCCTAGTTGTCTCAATGTGTTTCCAGTAGTAGGAGTAGCCCAGGATTGTGTGATGATGTTTGTACATTCATCATGCCAAAACCAAGCTTCCTCAAACCGGAACCGTCGTTCATAGTGAACCCTGGCTAACCTTTCATACCTAACCTCAACGAGTAAGGGACTGTGATCTGATTCAGAAGGAGGAAGCGTCACCACCCTACTGTAAGGAAATCGCCTTCTCCATTGAGTGGACTGGAAACCTTGGTCCAGCCGCTCCTTAGTATACTTGTTTGACCAAGTGAATCTCCCGTCGACGAAACCCATGTCAATGAAACAACAAGTAGACATGGTTCGACGGAATTTCTCCATTGCAGCAGTTGCCCTAGGAGGCCCCCCAGACTTGTCGACATTGCTCATAATTTCATTAAAGTCTCCTACCATCAACCATGGCAGTGAGCAAGGTTGTGCTGCTAGGGTTTTGATCAAAGACCAGGTTCTATCTCTACCATCCTGAGTAGCAACACCATAAATGCCAGTAAAGCGCCATAGATCCATACCCGGTTTTCCTGCCATAGAGTCAATGTGATGCGGGGAGTAATTTCTGACGTCGACATGAGTATCATCCTTCTAGAAGAGCGCCAGCCCCTGCGACTCTTTCTCTTGTGGAACACAAAACCCTCCTTTAAAACCTACTTTCATGGTGATAAAGTCAATGAGGTTTTTCTTCGCTAACGTTTCCGAAAAGAAGATGAGACTTGGTTTTTTGGCTTGCACTATATCAAGCAGCACCCTCTGTGTTTCCAGATTGACGATGCCCCTGCAATTCCATACTAAAACGTTTCCCTGATGCATTGGGAGGGAACAGGTGCGGTGGCGGGAAGAAATCCGGCTTTTGGTGGCAGCACAGAGAGAAAGCGGCGGCGTTAGGGTTTTTGACCATGCAGTAACATTCTTACTTCCCCTAATTCACAAAATCCAGTCTCAAATTAAAATATTTATACGTATACTGAATTCAAACCACACATGAAACCCCAAAAAGAAAACTCATCTAATTAATCTTAATGACTGACCCTATTTTCAATCTCCACGAACCTAAAGAAATGAAATCGACAAAATTCAACATTCAACTCTTAGCATTTTCCTCAATTGAAGCCATCGCATGGTTCCATGAATGCTTTGTTCAATTAGTAATTGTCACTTTCTTCTATAGATTTGATATTTAGTTTAACATTTATGTTAGAGGGGAAAGTTTTCTCCAAGTTGAAGACTACATGCTATTTGTAGAGATAAGAAGAGACTTTTAATTTTTTTTTTCTCTCTTTTGTGTCTTTATTGGTAATTTGACATAAGTTGACAAAGTCAACTATCACCTAGAAAAAGAGAGAGGTCCAAATACCAATTTTGGAGGTATGAATAGAAGCTCCCTTTTCATTAAGGAAAAAAAAATACCAACAACAACAACAACAGTGGCAAAAATGATAAGAGTACTCACTACTTAATTTACTACTGATCAATATGATGTGGTATGATAACAGTGGCAATCTCCAAGTCCACCCAAAATCAAATTGAATTTTGATGATGCATGCGATGAGAAAAATGGTAGAAGAGGATTCAAGCAATATCAATTAAATCAGTACAAAGTAATTTCTCTTCATTTGCAACTGAAGCGTTAGTAATTGAAAGTCAACCAGATCCTCACCTATGTGAGGCTCTGGGCTCAGATTCTGATTAGTTGTTGGCGTTATGCACCAGAAGTTTCAAAAGTATCGTTCACCACCTTGCCAACGAAAGTTTAATAGGGACAGCTAGCTAATACCGTATGTGATGCAAGAGGTCTACTCTGGTTGATAAGTCTAATTGAGGAGGAATTGATGTTAGTATTTGAGGCTTTTGATTAAATTCCGGTTTATGCTACTCTTCTCTTGCCTATGATTTTTTCAAATGGTTATCTAGGGAAACCTTTAATGAGGCCACTATTTGAACACTCATTGCCGATGAGTTGTGGCCTATTGATTTTTTGGAAAATCCAACAATGTAAAGATCACAGGTTCGAATCTCATTGGCATCATAAGTGGGCGGCATGGAGTAACACAGAAAAAAAAAACAAACAAACAAACAAACAAAGATGGAAGCATGCTACATAAGGTAACTGATGAATTTAATAAAGTTAGACTTTGGTTATCGGTGTTTTGTGACATGTCGGTTATCTGCTATAAGTCTATAACTGACAATATGAAATTTGCAAGTTCAAATCTAACTGACACTATAGGATGAATATGTGTGGTATAGTAGAGTGGGTAAAGTGGGAATTAAAAAAATTTGACTTTCGTTTTATGTAGCCGATTTAAAGGGAGCAAAAAAAACCGTACCCTCCCAAACCTATTATTTTTTCTTTTGTTTTTATAGAAATATAAATACACTAACATCAATGGCATAGTTAGAAATCTTCTCGAGATGAAACTTATAAAAAAGGAAAATTGAAGAATCATTCCTTATAATAGCAAATTCAAAAACCATTAATCTATGTTGAGGGAGAAAATCAGCTGCCCCAAATCTCCTGTGCCAATTCTGTTACTTTCTTAGTTTATTGCCACGTGTCCTTGCATCTAACTGAGCTCTAACACCGTCAAAAATAATTTTTAAAAAGAAAATTAACAAATCATTCCCATGAATATATTGTAATCTTGGAGAATTACCAACTTTTAGAGCCGTGTTGCATCTTAGGCTCTCTCTACATATGCAAATTTACCTTTTCTTTCCTTCTCCACTTTTCATTTCTTTGAAAATTTATCTTTATAGAGCTTAAATTACTACAAGACCCATCTTATTCAAAGAAGATCTGAAGAACCTAGAACCGATGGCGGCACACTCATAGGTAGTTGCCTGAAATCTCACATGAAACTAATTTAATTAGATATAATTAAAATGAATGTATGATAAAGTATCTGGTCACATTAGATTTAAAATGAATGTATGATCATAACATATTCGAAATTTAGGATACATGTGTTTGGCTCCAAAACTAGTATGGGTGCAAACTGTCTCTTTTGAGCGTGTGCACAGGCGTGCCAGCACTGTGGGGTGTAGTCGTCGGAGAATCCCTTGACCTGACTTCTTGATCAAACGATGTGGACGAGTAGATCACCAACCTTGTCACAAGGTTCTTTTCTCTGCCTTCCAGAAAAGAACTTGTTGCCTTAGCATAAGGATTGGTAAGCCTCTGGTTTGGGTCCCTATTTGGAGCACCACTAGAACTGCCAGTCCATTTAGGGGATTGGAAGCCCTAGTAGCACTTCCTGTATTCTGTTGTAAGGCTTTACCCTTGTTAGTTAAGGCGTTTACCAAATATGTGCTCCTTTGGTAGTTATATGTCTGGAAAAAAGAAACTCGTGGAGGCTTCTCTAACAACTCTGCCTTCAATGCTAGATTTGAAGCTTCGGCCACAGTCCACACAGTTTGCAACCCAATTTTCTCCTGAATGCTTTTGTTCAACCCACTAATATAGCGAGCCACCTTCTGACCTTCAGTTTCTCCTAGTTCATTGCCCTCAGAATAGCGTAAGAATTCAGCAGTGTACTCAGCAACGGTCCTCGTACCTTGGACGCATTCAATATACAACCTGTACAGAATTTGCTCATAATCATCCGGCAAGAATCTCTCTATCATAAGTTGCTTCATTCTTCGCCATGTTTTAACTCCCTGCTTTCTTTGCTTCTTCTGGGTATTCTGCAGCTTATCCCACCAAACTGCAGCAGTACTCTTTAATCGCCAGGCAACATGCTTAACTTGCTTGTTTTCAGGCACCTCCATAATCTCAAGGAATCTGTCCACCTGAAGCTGCCAATCCAAATAATCTTCCACATCCAAGTTGCCCGAAAAGAAAGGGATCTCAGCTTTGACTTTGTAATCCTGATCAGCTTGTCCTTGTTGTTCAGGTTGCACAATTTCTTCTTCAGAACTAGATTCTGAATTATTATCAATAACTTCACCATGCGGAGCCCTAGTCCGCTGGCCTCCTTCCCCGCCCCTATTCCAATTATTGTTGTTGTCGTTATTCCTCTCTCCCAACAGTCCACGAATTTCTCCAATCTGAGTATTCACGAAGTTGAAGACAGCGATAAACATTGCTGTAAGAGCTTCAATATCTGCTTTTGTAACTTCACCCATTGCTACTAAGGCAAATAAGAGAGACAGGGAAGACCTGCTCTGATACCACCTGACGCAGTCGGAAAAGATCACCTAGATTTACAAGTAATAAACCTAAAATAAAGATTCTGGAATCCACCAGAGATAAACGAGATTAATCTCAATTTGATTGAAAATATGATAAAAGATAGTTCTGCAGCCGGTTAATGTTGCTTATATATGAGAAAATAAACCCTAGGGCGACTAACAATGAAACCCTAAAGCCTACGGGTAAAAATAAACAAACCCAAAAAAACTAGGAAACCAAAATTTCAAAAAAAATAGTAAATTGCAGTTTTGAGGCACTAAACTACCCCGAAAGGCCGAAAAGCCCATACGTCGTGGCAAAGCGACGAGTTTTGTTCCTGGCACGATTCCCTTTCCGGAAAGCTATGACGCGCCCCAATCGGACACCGAGCTTTGTCGTGGCTACTAGTACCTTTTCGTTTTCCTCCTTTTGCACGATCAAACTGCTCTTAGAATCGGGCTGCCATCCGTTCTGCATCATTTTCGTTTCAACGTCGTACCTGTGGTCGATTTCTGTCACGGCTTTGTTAGTCCTAGCACGTGTGACTCACGTGAGGCAATAAATGATTATAAAAAGACAGATTTGCCCTAAATATAGGGGTAAATCCGACATTTTATCTAGTTTTTATTAAAAATAGCTATTTACATTTTTTTTAATCATTTTTTTCTACCATCTCCACCCCGCTCGTCATCTTCCTCCACCGTCTCCGCCTCTCGTCTTCTTCAAATGCAATCTAGCTCTCTCACTCCAGACTCTATAATCACGTATGGTGACTAGATTCGCACGGGTGCTTGTCCTCGAGGTACGAACACAACAACGACGCGATGTCAAAGTCCTCATAGCAATACCGGCAAGAGAATTCAGGTCATACCTCGTCTTCCACCTCAAAATAATCCATTCTCAGCCTACATTGGAGTTATGGTGATGGTGCTACAACGTGAACTGAGGTTTCGCGACGGTGAGGCGGGAAGTCTAGAACTCGGAATCCATCTTGAACGACTTCGACTGATTCGATCAAATTTGAAATCAAAATCAAACTCGATCCAAAATTCCCCAATTTCTGATTCCCAATCTTTGAATCCGGATGACTCTCTGGCTTTGAGCTTTTCCAGAAATCAGAAAGCTAGATCTGGATCAGGATGTGAGGTTTGATCACTTCCAGAAATCGGAAAGCTAGTTCGTGCCGCTGCCACCATTTCTAGGACCAACTGCAATAGGTAAAAAATGGGTTTCTGTCACAGGTTGAAAGGTGCAGTTTCAGTTCCAGTGTTTGGAAGGGAATCGGGGGGCTTGCCCTCACAGCGACCACATGCGTGGATTTGAGTTCGATAAAATCATATTTTGGGTCCAGGTTGATTCCGAGGATATGGTGATGTAGTCGGAGGAGGAGTAGTTGTCTAGGGTTTGGGTGTTGGCGGTGATGAAGGAAGTGGGACTGAGAGGTTGAGGATTCATCGTCGTTTTCTTGGTGTAGTCGAGGAGAAGGAAAGTCTACATTTGTTTTTTGTTCGTCGACGACAAGTCTGAGAAAGAATTTTTAAATTTTTTTTTGTTTTATTTTTAATAATAAGTTAGAGTCAAATGACAATTTTATCCTTCAAACTAACGGAGCCGTGACAGAAATAGACCGTAGGTACGACGTTGATAAGAAAAAATAAGTCCAGGTATTACATTAACTTTGAAAGTTCATGTATCATTTCAAAAGTCCTCGAAGAGTTCAAACACTGTTGAAGTAAAAAACCCAAAGAAAACATAAACAATGATCAACTCCATACAATGATCCAATGGACAATAATTCATCGACTTTCAATTACATTGATTTGTTTTAGCACATACTTTTGAACAAAAAGACTTTTGTTAAGCACTTGAATCCCTTTTTTAACATGCCAACCAAACATTACATAAAAGAGCATGTTTTTCCTCACCACAATAAAAAGTAAAAATAAATAACTCATACAAATTAAGAAAATAGATGAACCTCAACAGCATACCTTAGTTTCCACACATCCAACGGAAACAAAAACTCAGACCTCAACCACAGTAATCGAAGCCATCACCAATTGCAACCCTACAAATCCCAAATAGCCAAGAAACCAAATCAGAAAAGCACCCCAACAGTAGATTAAAAAAGTCGCAAATTCAAAACAAACATAAACCGTAAAAACAAAAAAATTGTATCGGGTACCCCAAAAATAACATCAAAGCAAAAAACATAAACCATAAACATATCAGTAGATTAAAAAAGTCACAAATTCAAAACAAACATAAACCGTAAAAACAAAAAATTTGTATCGGGTACCACAAAAATAACATCATAAACCATAAAACATATACCACAATAAGTCCTCAGATATTCAAAGCCAAATCACTAATTGCTCATAGAAATAACAACAAAGCAAGAAAAGATACATACTAACACATGCATGAAACAATTTGTTGCTTTCCTCTCTGTTGAAGGCCAAACATTCTCACATAAACCATCTCAAACATTCCCAATTAAGCGGTGCAAACACAGCTCAAATGCAAATCCACACAAACCTACCTTCAAATGCACCCACCGAAATTCAAAACAAATCAATCAAATAAAAAATTCACCTGAAGCTCAAAATCTCAAAGACATCTGATTGCTCAATCGGATCATTTGATTTCATCAAAAAGTTGTTGTAAATAGGTACTGTAAGTGATAGATCAATTCAAGAAACAGAACGTTGTTTGCAACCAGATATGTATATATATTTACGACTAGGATTGGAAGTAGTTAGCAATCCTAAAATATTAAAGTAAAATTAAAGGCAGATTGAAATACGACAAAGGAGTGCAGTGAAGTTGCAATCCTAAAATTAAAAGGAACGAAAACAATACGTAAAGAACAAATGAAAGTATATCAAGAAAGGAGAAATCGAATTCACTGACTTGAATCTTTGAGAGAGGCTTGCTTTGGTGCAATGTCCTAAGACAGAAATACGTCCCTACATACTTGTTGTAGATCTTCTAGGACATTTGCCCTGCAGGATTCAACTCTCAATCCAAGGTTAGCAGTGTTGCCTTGGATTCTATGGCAAACGTCAATCTGTGTTTTCTCTCAGAAGATTTTATGGAAGATATGTGAGTCTCAAAAAAACGATATTTTTGAGAATTGGCCTTTTATAGAGTTCAGATTGAACTGGTATGAGAAGTTACAACTATTCGATTTGAATTTCAAAATCGAACAAATGTGTCCTTTGTAATTGTAACTGTTCTCATGTCTATCTAAAACAAAGAAAGACGTCAAAAGACGTCTGTCCGGGCAAGACGACTGTTCGGGACTGAGATCCAAGGCCTAGTCTTTGATCACCACAATGTAATTTACACATTAGGAGTGATGTAGTTGGCGCATCCTAATTTAGGATTGCAACAATGTATCTATCCTAATATCTGATCACCACAATGTAATTTGCATATTAGGAGTGATGTAGTTGGCGCACCCTAATTTAGGACTGCGACAACATATCGATCCTAATATCTGCAAATGAACAAAGTACCAACAATAGCCCACATTTTCTATTCAAACATCAACCAACAAAAATGCCCCACATTTGAATAGAAAATAAGTTGTAGAAAATAAGAGTTTTCCACTGATGAGAGAAAGAAGAAGCGATACGCATCCGGAGAGGTGTCTTTTAAACTTGAACCTTCCTTAGTGAACACTTATCGGATTTACCTTGCGACATAGTGAATATAAATCTTGAACTATTCGCTTTTATAGTAAGCCAAGACAATAAGTGTCACACATATCGAATCTAACACATTTCAGTTCATACGGTTGTGTTCATTTTGGTCCTGAACATATCTCGATTTCATGAGAGCTCTAGAGAATGTAGCCATGTAGTTCTTATAGATGCGACCCACATCACTCTCATATAGGTGACACTAATTAAGAATATCCAGCCATATTTCTCCGAATTGAAGGATATTAATATCATTAAGAATATTAAATATTCACCCTACACTTCTGCAGGTAACACACTTACACACCATAGGAATGAGTAATAGTGTGTTCTACATTTTGAATCTCCCTAACCAGTTTGCCTATTGAACGTAGACCATGGGATCTCCAATCAACTAGGTTAGGTTTCCGCCAGGTTGATTCATTGAATTGGCATCAAACCCATTCCCCTCGATGTAAACACAACTTGCTCTTTTGGTAGGCCTTTTGTCATGGGGTCTGCAATATTTTCCTTTGACTTCACGTAATCGATGGAAATAATTCCATTATTGAGCAATTGTTTTATTGTGTTATGTCTTCGCCTTATATGCCTTGACTTTCCATTATATATGCTATTTTTGGCTTTAGCTTGAGTTGCCATGTTATCACTATAGACACAAATAGCAGTCAAAGGCTTAGGCCACAATGGAATATCTTCTAAGAAATTTCGAAGTCATTCCGCTTCTTCGGCTGCCTTATCTAAAGCTATGAATTCTGATTCCATTGTTGAACGTGCAATGCTCGTTTGTTTGGACGATTTCCAAGAGACTGCTGCTCCCCCAAGTGTAAATACATATCCACTTGTTGATTTGGATTCGGTGCTATCCGAAATCCAGTTTGCATCGCTATATCCTTCCAGCACTGCAGAATATTTCTTATAATTTAGTTCATAGTTAATGGTATGTTTTAAATACCTTAACACTCTTACAAGAGCATTCCAATGATCCTTTCCTAGATTGCTTGTATATCGACTAAGTCTACTCACTAAATAAGCTATATCCGGTCTAGTACTATTCATGATATACATTAAGCTTCCAATCACTTGAGAATACTTTAACTGGGCTACACCTTCACCAATATATTTTTCAAGTTTAGTGTTGGGATCAAAAGGAGTAGTAACAGGTCTATCATCATAATGCCCAAACTTCTCTAATACGTTTTCCACATAGTGAGATTGAGTAAGTAAATACCCATCCTCATCTCTTATAATTTTGATTCTGAGTATTACATCCACTTTGCCCATATCTTTCAGGTCAAAGCAAGAACTCAAGAATTTCTTTGTGGAATTAATTACATCTTTATTTGTTCCCATGATGAGCATATCATCAACGTAGAGGCATACAATGACACATGAATTATTTTAAAAATTCTTAATGTATACACACTTATCGCATTCATTAATTCTGAATCCATACGATATCATTGTGTGATCAAATTTTTCGTGCCATTGTTTATGTGCTTGTTTTAATCCATATAAGGATTTTACAAGTCTACACACCTTTTTCTCTTGACCTTTAACCACAAAACCTTCCGGTTGTTCCATGTACACTTCTTCTTCTAATTCACCATTTAAAAATGTGGTCTTTACGTCCATTTGGTGAATGTCCATATTATAGACAGATGCAATCGCTATAAGCATCCTACGAGAAGTGATTCTAGAGACCAGAGCATAGGTGTCAAAGAAATCATGCCCTTCTTTGTGGCGATACCCTTTGGCTACTAGACGGGCCTTAAATTTTTCTATAGTACCATCCGGCTTTAATTTCTTCTTGAAAATCCATTTAAAACCAATTGGTTTATTACCGGGAGGTAAGTCTACCAATTGCCAAGTACTATTTTGCATAATGGATTCCATTTCACTATTAATTGCTTCCTTCCAAAGAAGAGCATCAGGGGAGAACATTGCTTCCTTATATGTTCGTGGTTCTCCCTCGGTTAAATAAGTCAAGAAATCAGGTCCAAAGTCTTTTGTGACTCTCTTCCTTTTACTTGCTCTTCTAGGTTCATTTTCATCATTCTCTTGAACATTAGATGATGATATGTGGTCTATATTGCTAACATCACGTACTCTTTTGTTTGTGTTGCTAATCCTTTCTTCCTTGTATGGAAAAATATGTTCAAAGAACTCAGCATCACAACTTTCTATTATTGTATTCACGTGTATGTCAGCAATTTCAGATTTGAAGACCAAAAATCTATAAGCTGCACTATTCATTGCATATCCGATAAATACACAATCTATAGTTTTTGGTCCAAGTTTTGTTCTCTTTGGAAGAGGAACTCTAACTTTAGCAAGACAACCCCACACTTCTAAGCGTAAGAAGGGATTTTCCCTTTCCAAACTTCATAAGGAGACTTAGTAGTCTTTTTATGAGGGATTCTATTTAAGATAGTATTTGCAGCAAAGAGAGCATCACCCCACAAATTGTGTGGAACTCCAGAACTATTGAGCATGGAATTTATCATTTCTTTAAACATTCTATTTTTACGCTCTGCAACTCCAATTTGTTGTGGAGTGTAAGGTGCAGTCGTTTGATGAATAATTCCATGGGAAGAACAAAAATCTGAAAATTCATTAGATTCATATTCTCCACCTCTATCCGATCTTATGATCTTAATTTTTCTGTCAAGTTGATTCTCAACTTCTGCCTTGTATGTTTTAAACATTTCCAAGGCTTCATCTTTGCTATGTATTAAATACACATAGCAGTATTTGCTGCAATCATCTATAAAGGAAATGTAATAATTTTTTCCCCCACGAGATGGTGTTGCTTTGAAGTCACAAAGGTCAGTATGTACCAGACCTAATACTTCATTGGACCTTTCCACCGATTTGAAAGGTTGTCTCTTAAACTTAGACTCTGTGCAAATTTCTCATTTGTGTACAACAATTTTTCCAGGATTGCACTTTGGTAGCAATCCTAAGTTAGGATTCGACTTTGGTAGCAATCCTAAGTTTACCATCCTAGTTAAAGAACGATAATTCACATGAGCATGCCATAAATCAATAGACTCAAGCAAGTAGGTAGAAGCCTTATTTATATTATTACACACATCAATTAGCAATACATTGAGTTTAAAGAGACCATCTGCAAGATAGCCCTTTCCTACAAATATCCCACCTTTGGTGAGTACAAACTTATTAGATTCAAATACAAGCTTAAAGCCCTTGTTGCTTAAAATGGGACCAGAAACCAGATTCTTTCTAATGTCAAGGACATGCAGCACATCAAGGAACCAATTGTTTGCCAGAAGTGAGTTTCAGAATCACCTTTCCTTTTCCTTTCACAGCAGATGTTGATGCATTTCCCATGAATAGATTTTCACCTTCAATTTCTTGATAGGTAGTGAACAAACTCCTATCAGAGCATATGTGCCTTATTGCACAGGTGTCCACCCACCAATCCTTGGTGTCTCCAACCATATTAACCTCAGAAACCACAGCAACAAAATCAGTATCAATAGCCACATGTGCTTGATTGTTGTTACCTTGATTTCCACCAGTGTTTTGGTCCTTTCTATGACGAAAAACTTGTGCTCTATGGCCTGGTTTCCCACATACCCAACAGCCTCCTTTTGTTTTGAAATTTTTCCCCTTTGGAGCAAAGAATAAACCTTTTGTTGGGGCTTTGCCTTTGTTCTTCTTCTGCAAAGTAGGCTTAGACTTGGTTGAGTCTCCTTCCACAATGTTTGCTTTGGCTTCAAAGGATGAGACTTCATTCTTCTCATTTATTCTATTTCCTTCTTCAACCCGAAGCTTCAAAACCAGTTTTTCCACAAGCAATTCTTCAGTCAAGTGCTTCAAGGTTTGCTTAAAATCTTTCCAGGATGGAGGAAGCTTCTCTATGAATGCACCCACTTGAAATTTTTCATCGAGGTTCATGCCTTCAGTGTGCAATTCATGAATGATGATCTACAACTCTTCAACTTGGTTGAGAACTGAATTGTGATCCACCATCCTGTAGTTCATGAACTTGCCGACGATGAACTTACATGCACTTGCAGCTTGTGACAGATACTTCTTCTCTAATGACTCCCATAGTTCTTTGTAGTCTTGCAAGTCACATAAACATCATAGAGGGTGTTATCCAATCCATTGAGGATATAGTTCCTACATAGGAACTCACTGTGTGTCCAAGCATCTATTGCATTCAAAGTTTCCTTTGAGATTGGAAGTTCTTCTACCACAGGTTTCTCTTGAGAAATCACATGGGCCAAGTTCAATGGTGTGAGGTAAAACAACATTTTCTGTTGCCAGCACTTGAAATCAACTCCCTTGAATTGTTCTGGTTTCTCAACATGAGAGTTGTTCTTAACAACGTTCAGTGATTGATCCATTTTATTTCTATCTTAGATTGTTATAGATAGGTACTGTAAGTGACAGATCAATTCAAGAAACAGAACGTTGTTTGCAACCATATATGTATATATATTTACGACTAGGATTGGAAGTAATTAGCAATCCTAAAATATTAAAGTAAAATTAAAGGCAGATTGAAATACGACAAAGGAGTGCAGCGAATTTGCAATCCTAAAATTAAAAGGAACGAAAACAATACTTAAAGAACAAATGAAAGTATATCAAGAAAGGAGAAATCGAATTCACTGACTTGAATCTTTGAGAGAGGCTTGCTTTGGTGAAATGTCCTAAGACAGAAATACGCCCCTACACACTTGCTGTAGATCTTCTAGGACGTCTGCCCTGCAGGATTCAACTCTCAATCCAAGGTTAGCAGTGTTTCCTTGGATTCTATCGCGAACGTCAATCTGTGTTTTCTCTCAGAAGATTTTATGGAAGATATGTGAGTCTCAAAAAAACGATATTTTTGAGAATTGGCCTTTTATGAGTCTTTTATAGAGTTCAGATTGAACTGGTATGAGAAGTTACAACTGTTCGATTTGAATTTCAAAATCGAACAAATGTGTCCTTTGTAATTGTAACTGTTCTCATGTCTATCTGAAACAAAGAAAGACGTCAAAAGACGTCTGTCCGGGCAATACGACTGTTTGGGATCGAGATCCAAGGCCTAGTCTTTGATCACCACAATGTAATTTGATCATTAGGAGTGATGTAGTCGGCGCATCCTAATTTAGGACTGCAACAATGTATCTATCATAATATCTTATCACCACAATGTAATTTGCATATTAGGAGTGATGTAGTTGGCGCCCCCTAATTTAGAACTGCAACAATGTATCGATCCTAATATCTGCAAATGAACAAAGTACCAACAAAAGTTGCCATATCTCAATCAAAACTGGAAGATGAAAGCGATGCGTCTACCACAATGACGATCAAGAAATTTGAAGGATATTTGAGAGAGCGAAAAGGAGGTCGCTCAAGCATGGTTGGTTTGGCGTTGCCAACGAAATAGGGCTTTGGTTCGACGGAAAGAGTTGGTGTTGGTGGTTGCTGGAAGGGTGCGATCTGGGTAGAAGGTCGGATTTGTTGTCTTTTCTCCATGCTGGTTTCAAGTGATAGTCTTCGCCTTGCGGCAATGACAGTGTTTCAAGGTCGCTAAGGGTGGGCTTGCTTATTCTCAGGCCGAGTCCAACTGGTTTCGGCATTCCCCTGCTTCTACCGCCGGCGGTCGAACCGGGGGACTTGGAACTGCTTTAAGGTAATTTATGTTACAAGTAATCATTCCCATTAAAGTAGGCTTGAATTCTGATCCTCGCATTATAAATACCTCTCGGCCAAACCTCCTTAACATCAAGCACATACGTAGAACAAACGTTTATTTCATCTCAGTTAATCAAAATTATGGGTTCTACTACAGTTCTGTCACTCCTTTTGCCCTTGTCCATCTGTTTCTTCTTCAATCAATTTTCCATTGTAGCAGCTGAAAATTCTTTGATACAGAAAGTATGCCATGCCACCCCATATTATGATCTTTGTGTGTCTACCCTCCGATGCCATAAAACAAGCGAAAAATCTGATACACAAGGTCTAGTATCCCTTGTGGTGAAACAAGCAGAAGCTAATGCATTAAGCACGTTCACGTACATCTTGAACCAACTGCTTACAAATGGAATGGTACTCGGATCAGCTGGTGAGTTGTGAGAAAGCCACTACGGTTCTGCAAGATAGGCACTTCAAGAGTCAATCAAGGATTTGGAAAATGGTAACTTCGACTCTGCAGGACGCAAGGCAAGTGATGCTA
>BDJD01007498.1:3521-30537 GCA_002564525.1 Rosa multiflora
TTGCAGGTAATCATTCGCATTTAATCGTCTCCCTGTGGTTTTTCATGTTGTGTTGTTGATCTTCAAGCCTTCATCATTATGCATTTCCTTCTTTTTGGTGGTGGAGCTATTCTTAATATATGATTAACTGATTAATCTTGAATGAAAACCTTGTTCAAATTTTGCTATGGATTAGAAATTATTAAATAATCAAGAGTTCCTTTGTATTACATTTAAACATTGGTACTAATGGAGTTCAACAAGTGACATCATTCTTTTTTTCTTTTTTTTAGGCCAAACCAACATTCCTCTTGGTGAAGTAGTAATATATAGTCAACTGATACCTATCTATATATTCTAAGAAAATGTTGCTCTAATCTCTTTTTATGTTTTGAACAAATTTTTTTTTCTTTTCCCAAACCTTTCATGCTGTTGTTGTTGACATAATGTACCATAAATTAAATGTTTTGGGTTTCATGAAATTCTTATCATAGGTTTCTTTTATCTTAGAGTTGGGAAAAAACTGTTGATTGCTATAGCCCAGGGCAGGGATTGATGCCTGCAAGTTTTAAAGTCAGAACTGTGCCTCTCGATGAGAACAAGTTTGAAGAAGTTTTGGATCCAGATTTTGGTGAATCAGCTATTGGCCGAGTTGCACCTGTGGATTCTGGCAAGTATTTCTGAACATTATATATTATGCTGCTAGAATGCTGCACAGTCTTTTGTTATTGTTGTCTTTAGTCTGTGCATTTTTGCACATGCTCCATACAGGGAATTTCTTTTTCCAATAAATTAATTTGCCCAGTTATGGTTCTGGTGAATAATGATTTTATTTTTTGTGCCATTAACTTCTCTGACAGGTTTGTGGTGGATTATTCTATTGAGGGCTTATGGAAAGATAACTGGTGACTATGGATTACAGGAAAGGGTGGATGTTCAGACAGGCTTGAAAATGATCCTGCACTTGTGTTTGACTGATGGGTTTGATATGTTTCCTTCTCTTTTAGTCACAGATGGCTCCTGTATGATAGACCGTCGGATGGGTATTCACGGTCATCCCCTCGAGATCCAAGTGAGTTCCTCAATTCCATAGTTCAGAAAGCTGCTTTAAGTCGTTGAGTTTTCATATTAGGCGTGAATAGAACTGATTAATTTATGTTATTTCTTTAGTCTATATTCTTAGCAGCTGCTTTCTTTTGATTTTACTGCCATAAGTTCAGATTGAATATTCCATTTTTGATGTACCTGAAATGAAAATATCTTGCTTGGTAGGAGGCCGGTAGGGTCTAGTTGGATACATTCTTAATGCTTTCTAGAGGTTGTAAAAAAGGACGTAGAACATATAGGGCCAAATCATTGATGGTGGGTTTCCTTCTTGAACTAATTGAGAGCAGCTACTTCTGAACTTTTAACTTTCGCTAGCTGACCCTAAGCTTTTCTGAAAATCTTGGGTTGTATCCTGGTCATGGCATTTTATTTGATATCAGACCAGTTCTGTTGCGGTCCTATCTATCTTTTTCACGATCATATCAATTATACTTCATCATATTCAAGTTTATTTATATGTTACCTCATCTTTGGCTAGTATGATTTATATGAAGTTTGATTCCTCAGGCCTTATTTTACTCGGCTCTAAGGTGCTCCCGTGAGATGCTTGCCGTAAATGATGGATCCAAGAATTTGGTAAGGGCTATCAACAACAGACTCAGTGCTTTGTCATTCCACATCAGAGAATATTACTGGGTGGATATGAAAAAGATTAATGAGATATATCGATATAAGACAGAGGAGTACTCTACAGAAGCCACCAACAAGTTTAATATATATCCTGAACAAATTCCTTTATGGTTAATGGACTGGATTCCAGAGGAAGGTGGATTCTTTATTGGCAATCTACAACCAGCTCACATGGACTTTAGGTTTTTCACACTTGGAAATCTTTGGTCCATTGTTTCATCTTTGGGTACTCCAAAACAAAATCAAGCTATATTGAATTTGGTTGAAGCCAAGTGGGATGATCTTGTGGGGCATATGCCACTTAAGATATGCTATCCTGCCTTGGAATATGAAGAGTGGCGTATAATCACTGGCAGCGACCCAAAGAATACGTGAGTTGGCTGTATAATCCTGTTTGTAGGTTTTGGGGTGTGTTAGATTTTTCTATAGCTGTACTAATTTTGTTATCGGCTCCTGCAGCCCTTGGTCGTATCATAATGGTGGATCTTGGCCCACACTTCTGTGGCAGGTACGTTTTGCCTTGATGCAAGTATATGTGTTTTGTGGAATAAAATGAATTGCATGCGTGAATGATTTAGATTTCTTCCTATTTGTAACTAAGCATTCATTTATTTATGGGTGTGCATGATATAAGCCGGTTTTTCCCTATAAAATGCTTCAACTGTCCTATTTCAGTTCACATTGGCATGCATCAAGATGGGCAGAACAGAACTAGCTGAAAAGGCAGTTGCTTTAGCTGAGAAGAGCCTGCGAGCTGACCGCTGGCCTGAGTATTACGATACCAAAACTGGGAAATTTATTGGAAAGCAATCTCGACTTTACCAAACGTGGACCATTGCCGGGTACCTTACAACTAAGATGCTGGTGGAGAATCCAGAGAAGGCGGCCTTATTATTCTGGGAGGAAGATTACGAGCTTCTTGAGATATGTGTTTGCGCACTTAGCAAGAGTGGCCGGAAAAAGTGCTCCAGAGGTGCAGCTAGGTCTCAGATTCTTATATAATGAAACGCATTCTTTCAAGGGCAAAATACTCTGCCGTTGAACTGTACAGCAACAACTTTAGGATAGGATACGAAAATAGTTGGATAGAGAACAGTCGAAGACTGTTGAAGCGGATATCAGAGTCTTCGTGTCATATGTTCTACACGGTAATGATCGGTTTGTCATCCGATTAATTAGTTGAGTTGATCGGAATGGACACATAAAATGATTAGTATGGAGGGTGCCTCATTTGAATGTAAATTACTTATAACAGTTATCACTTGTCTACTTGAGTTGATTTATCTTATAGGTACATTTGATATTAGTACTTGACATGGATTCATGGCACCTGCTCTTCATCATCCTATTTGACCTGATTGAAACTTCTGCCTCATCAAATTCTGCATTTGGTAGTTGAATTCTCCTTCCCCTAGCAATCAATTACTATGACAAATTTGACCAATGGACTGAAATGTAGGAAAGAAAAACCATAGCCATAGCAAGGTTTAGGTAGTTAGTCCAACAAAATAACAGACTAGAAGCATAAAAGTTCCCGCCAAATAGACAAACATAACTTTACAAACACATACTTGGGTGGAGCATAAGGAATCAGAGAAGCCCTCTTCTTCTCTTATAGTCACTAACTGTCAATGTCAAAGCATGTCTCCTGCCATCATCCTCCGGGACTTGGTACCCTACAGTTGCTTCTATCTTTTGTTTCCTCGCCAAGTATGCAGCCGGAGCACCATGAGGTCCACCAAACTTCTGAAGTGCAGCCAACGAGATTGGCAGCTCGAAATTGTGCAGTGTATATGACTCTGTCGCTCTGTCCACAGGAGCACTTGTATCAACCAACTTCCCTGCACCTGCTGCAGCTTCCAACGCTGCCGCTGTTGCTGTCATGCCAAACTTTCCCATTACTTTTGCTTCTGCCTTGTTATCGGTTGTACCTAGAGTTCCATTTGCTGCCTCAGCAGTTTCATCTTCAGCGGCTTCATCTCCTCCTCCAGTCTTTCTAACATAGTAATTCCTCGATCTAGTCCATCTTCTTGAGAAAGGATCATAACCAGCCTCCCCAGCTTTCAGATTCGTATTTATTGGTTTCAATCCAGAAGCATTCTTAAAATTCTCAAACCTGTTCTTCCTGTTCATCTCAGCTAACTTAATAGCCTTGGAATCTTTCTCCTGGGATTGCCTGGATGCTTCCAATTCCAGGAGCCTTGTCTTAATCCTCCCAACTTCCTCCTCATCACACTTGCTTTCTGCAACTTCCAACTGCCTCCTCAACCTATCCTTCTCAACTGCAATGTTCACCGGTCTTGCTGAGGCTTTTTTCTCCTGCAACATTTGCTTCACAGTTGTTGCTGAGTAAACAAATGTGTTGGATTTCTGTAGGGTCTCCCTCTTTTCTAATACATCCTGTTTGCTTGGCATGTAGCCAGCACTACGCTTCACTTCCCTAATCCAATCGTTAAACTCCTCCTCCTCCGGAGCAGAATTTGAGACCATAGCCATCTGCCACTTGGAAGCAGAATTTTCACTGCCCCAAACACAGTTCAAATATTTCTGTGTCATTTTTCCCTCTAGCTGGTACCGCCGGTTAAAATCAGTGGCATCCACATTCTGAACCATGCAAAGCCTGTAGACTGGACCACTTGATGATTTCCCAAATCCAACCCTAACAAAGCAACCCACAATTAACTCCTCAAAAAATGGTTCCATACACCATTTTGCAAGTTTCGACCTTGGAATGGTAATGTCCTTTATGTCCTGATATGTTGGCGGCTCTAACCTTTCCTCATCGCTATCCAACGAGTCATCATCCCAAGCTGATGCTACTTCTTCAGTTTGTAACCCCTCAGCATTCTCATTTTGATCAGAGTCAATCAGACTTGGTGCAACAAGGGATTTACGCTTGATTGGTGAAATATCCTGGCTACCTACACTTCCTTTTGATGAGTCCCTCAGATTATAGCGAGCCTTCAAGTCTTGTTGTTTCAGACGCTTTTCTCGTAACTGACTCAATGCATCATCCAAAGCAGCTGATTTCTCAGCAGTCCTAGCTGATGAGCGTACACCACGGGACAATGGGACAGAAGAAGTTTCTTTCTTTGATTGGATAGATCTTTCTTTGTCTCTCTTTGATCTTAATTTTTCCATAAACTTCTTACCATCTTTCTTTTCTGCTCTATTTGTCAAGATCATCTCTCTTTCAAGTTCAGTCAACTCTGAAAGCCGTCTCCGATCAGCATCATCCTTGTAGAGATCAGGGCCAATATCAGATTCATCACTGTTTTCGCTCTCATGATCAGAATCATCAACGTGCTCTTCGTCACTGCCTCTTTCAGCAGGGTCAAACCTCTTCTTCAGAGGTACTTGAGAGGGCTTCTTGCTTGCATAACTACGACCACCATCTGAGTCTTCATCCCCAGAGTCACTTTCATCATCAGAGAAGGAACCTCCATGTCGTTTTCTAGAATGTGGAAATTGGTGCAGGTTTTTCACAGCTGCACTGGTTCGTCCTGCTGCCTCAAGGAGCAAATTTTCCAAGTCTGCCATGGTCTGCTGTCTGCCTTGTGCTACAGTTATGCCTCTCCAAAACAGGGAGTAATGTATAGACTGAGTACTGGAACCATAAGAGAAAAGATCATAAGATACATGCGAGACGTATCACAAACAGTTGACAAAAGAAGGATTTAAAAGAGCGACTTGCAGAAAAGTCATATTCAGTTTAAAAGCAATGATGGTTTTCTATCTCAAAGTAGGAAAGCCAACTTAACAAAAACTCAAAATCGCACACAGAATCTTTCTCAATATTATTGGATACCAATTCAGTTCAAGAGTTTATGCCATAATGAAGGAACATATTCAGTAAGATTTCCATGCATATATAGTTGAATCCTCAATTCTCCAATTTAAGAATTGATCTTAATAATTCCATTATGACACATATACAATCGTTGAATAGGTCTCACAATGCAATTAATTACTTTGCAATTCAAGAATAGCTCTTAGCATTTTAAGAAATGACCAGAACCTATACGAATGGTAGCAATAAAAAATAACCTAGAGTCCCAGGAACACGCTTGCACAGGCGCGTGCAACAAAAATATAGTATGCAACGTGTACAACAAATAGATGGATCGAGAGTTCTACAAGGTTCACAAGGCGTTACATCACCAAGTGGTTAACCAGTAGAACAACAATCATTAGAGACGAGCATATATTTAATTTACTCTCTATTTGGACAATATCCCACATGAGTATGAACAATTTCATGCATTTTACACGCTCCTTCCTCTTAAAAATTAACAACAAATTCAATTCATTTATGAAAAAAAAAAACGATATCCACTCGTCTGCATGCTCTTTTCTGACACAGACAATTACAAACTTATCTCAAGAGATATATGACAAAGCACGTCGAAATACAACAACCCCACCTCATTCAAGAGTTCAACTGATGAAATCCTAGTATCTAATATCTCCAGGCAACTTCACTTTTGACAAAGTTTTCTGCTTTAAGTTATTCCAAATCAAAATGGCCCTTACAAATATTACTGAAAGTAAAGGCTTCCCAAGGACTAATCAAAGTACCATCTACACTTCCAACACTAACAATACGAGGAGAAAATAGAAACAAGAGCTGTAATTGCATGGATGTGAGGATAAAATACAAGAAAAGTAAAAATATCCAACCTTTTTAGCTAGAAAGTTACCCAGACCCAAATGTGAAACCCCAAAATTACACCAAAAACCTAAAGATCCAACCTTTTTTGCAAGAAAGTTTCTAACTTCATGATCTAAACCATAACAATAACACAATGCATTCACCAAAAACAAGAGAATGAGTGTCAAGAGTAAAAGGCCTAATTTTGCTCAAACAAGACAAGAACAAAAGTAAACAATTTCAAACACAAAAACCTAACAATGTAGTACAATTGAAGACTGATGCAACCATTCATGTTAGCACAATCAAAGGAACAACCAGAAGACCAGAAACAACAACAAATTCAACATCTTGAACAGAAAAAACCTAGAAGTCTTTGTTTGATCGCCGAAAAAGTAAAAATAAAAAATTGAGAGGAAGAAAAAGACGTCACCTTTGTGATCAGGGGGGTGACGAAAATTGGGGAAATTTTGGTAAAAAAAAAAAAAGCAAACAGCAAAGTTGTTTGGAGAAGGCAGAAAAAAAAGGTTGAAGCTAAACGGCGGTGATGAGTGGTGGCCGGGAAAGTCCGGGAAGTGATTTGGAGGTTGGGGAGTGTAGAATGTGAGAGAGAGAGAGAGAGAGAGTCTAGTGTATAATGGTTATGTGTCAGTTTGGAGCACACTTCTGCCCTACTAGTGTGTCGTGTATCTAGGAGGAGTTTGTTAGCCCTTTGCCCTTGGGATTCTAGGATTTATCAAATTTTTTAAGTATGGTAATTTCATTAGTAACAAAGTGGGCGCGTGCCTCGCGTGAGGGTGTTACCAACTTGGTTAATTTTTCATACAAAATCTTAATTACACTAATCATATAGGGTAATTATGGAAAAAATCACATTTTTATTGGGGTTATTGTCTTCTTTTTGAGGATTTCATCAATCCCTAATAATATACTTATTAAATGCGTAATGAAGACCATGAGGTGATAAGACACTCTTTGTTGTCATGAGTTTAAATTTAACTTTTCTCGTTATTAATATTTTTTTTAAAATACTTTTGAATCATAATATAATTGGTGAGCGAACACGATTACATGTTGTTTTTTTTTTTTTTCTTCTGATAAAGAAAGAAATTGTAAACGCTCTAGAGCAACAACCTTCAAATATATCAAACTGGAAGGCGACTCTGGAGGAAAGGGACAACTAAGAGTGCCAGACAGAATGAGAAAGAGAAGGTAAAGAGTGGCCTAAAGAAACAAGGTTGTTAGCCAAAAAATTGGCTTTATGTCAAACATGGCAGAAAGTGACCGAGGCAAAATGGAGTATGAGCTCTTGAGTATCTTGAAGGATAAATTTGATGCTCCAGAGAATAGAAGATGTCTGATTGAGGGCGAGGGCGTCGATTAGGATCTTGGAACCACCTTCAACAATGAGAGCTTGAGAAGAAGTATGCGATAGATGAAGTAATCATTCATGAAGGGCCCTAGCTTCAGCTACAAGTATGTCTGCATGGCCAAGATTTTTACTCAGAGCAAGTAGAGGATGACCCTCGGAATTGTGAACCACAAAGCTACCAGCTGCTCGATTTATAAATTTAAACACTTTATTATTTCTACCTTTTATTACTTTCTGATTTTAAAAAATCGTAAAAATAAATTTGTGTCGTGATTTTTGACTTCCATCACTTTGAATGTAAAAAAACGGGTGTTATAATCTACAATTTTAAATTTTTGATAGAAAGCATGGTCTTGAAAAAATTATTATTATTATTATTTATTTTACTTCAAAAGAAAAGGACTTTACATGAGAGTGATGAAACTAGCCTCTCATGAACATGCAATGGTCAGGACTCAAGATATAACCAAATAGCAGACACATGCCTAATCACATGAACAATGCTAAAGCTGCTGTCTTACCTTTGGTGACTCTGAGAGCGAGCAACTCTATACTCTATAGCTTGCAACACCATAAATAGTAGTTTGAAAGCTTGACCATGTGCAACTGCAACACAGATGACCTCAAGAAAACTACTACCCAGATCCCACTTCAACCCCATCCCACCCATAATCAGAAACTCACTTCATTGGTCCCAAGAACCCACCACCCAATCAAACCCACCTTTTTTATCAAAGGGCCCCAACCTCTTAGCCACAGACTTAATCAAGTCCTACTTTGAAAAGGGCTCTATCAAAGAGGCACGTAAGGTGTTCGACGAAATGTCTGAGAGAGACGTGGTTACGTGGACTGCCATGATTGCTGGGTACACTTCTTGCAGTCACCACAGCACTGCTTGGGCTGTGTTCTGTGAGATGGTGAGGGTTGAGATAGAGCCGAATGCTTTTACGTTTTCGAGTGTGCTTAAGGCTTGTAAAGGAATGAAGGCTCTTTCTTGTGGTGCAATGGTTCATGGGTCGGCGGTTAAGTATGGCATGAAGGGATCTATGTATGTGGAGAATGCACTCATGGACATGTATGCTACTTGTTGTGTTAGCATGGACAATGCATGCAAGGTGTTTAATGACCTTCATGAGAAGAATGCTGTGAGTTGGACTACTTTGATCGCTGGCTACACTCATAGAGGTGATGGCTATGGCGGGCTTCAAGTTTTTCGGAAAATGCTGCTGGTAAGCGGCTGAATGATCCTCCTACATTTTGTTGAATGAATTGGGTTTTACAAGATGCTTACTTTAACTTTATTGGCATACAGGAGGAAGTGGAACCGAACCCTTTCAGCTTTTCAATTGCGATTAGAGCTTGTGCTTCGATTGGATCGCATGCTTTTGGCAGGCAAATACATTCGGCAGTAATTAAGTATGGGTTCGAGTCTGATCTTCCGGTCATGAATTCCATACTGGACATGTACTGTAGGTTTGGTTGTTTATCAGAGGCAAATCAGTACTTTGATGAAATGAGTAAAAAAGATCTGATTACCTGGAACGCCTTAATTTCTGGATATGAAAGATCGGATCCTAGGGAGTCCCTACGTATATTTTCTCGTATGGAGTTGGAAGGCTTTAGTCCGAATTGCTTCACATTAACTAGCGTTACTGCGGTCTGTGCTAACTTGGCAGTTTTGAACTGTGGTGAACAAGTTCATGGTGGAATCATCCGTAGAGGCTTTAACAAAAACTTGGCATTGGCTAATGCACTTATTGACATGTATGCCAAGTGTGGGAGCATTACTGACTCGCACAAAATATTTAGTGAAATGTCTGATAGAGATTTAGTCTCCTGGACTTCCATGATGCTTGGATATGGGGATCATGGCTATGGAAAAGAGGCTGTTGAATTGTTTGATGAGATGGTAAAGTCAGGTATCAGGCCAGATCGAATAGTGTTTATGGCAGTTCTGAGTGCTTGCAGCCATGCTGGACTCGTCGATGAAGGCTTGAGGTATTTCAAATCAATGATAAATGATTATAAGGTTACTCCAGATAAGGACATATATGGTTGCGTGGTGGATTTGCTGTGCCGTGCTGGGAGAATCAAGGAAGCTTATGAGTTAATAGAGAGCATGCCATTTAAGCCTGATGAGTCTGTTTGGGGTGCGCTTCTTGGAGCGTGCAGAGCACATAAGCTTCCACATTTGAGCAGACTAGCTGCTCAGAGGATATTAGATTTGAGGCCAAACATGGCGGGAACATATGTGATGCTGTCAAATTTTTATGCCGCTGAAGGTAAGTGGGGGGAATTTGCCAATATGAGAATGTTGATGAGAGGAATGGGGAATAAGAAAGAGGCAGGACAGAGTTGGATTGAGGTAAGAGATCAGGTTTATAGTTTTGTTGTAGGAGATAAGATGGGTTCTCATATAAAGTGGGTGTATGGAGTTTTGGAATTACTGATTTGGCATATGAAAGAGGCAGAGTACTTAACTGATTTGGATTGCTCTGTACATGACCAAGATGAGGGAACTTGAACAGAAGCTTTAGTGAAGGAGCTGAAACACCTTGTTGAGACAAACATGAGGATATTAATTGGATTAACATTCCATTGTTGTGAACAAATGTCATACTGGACAACATGGCAAGGAAGAACACAACATTAGTTCCCAGCCTCTCTTGCAAAGAGTCAGTTTTGGTTAGTTCGAGCCACAGAAACAAAGGAATTGTAAACAAGATGAAGAATTCATCTTTCACAAAGGTTCAAGTTCAAGCATGAAAGACGGGCACCGGGCGAGGGAGATGACCATTCTTTTGAACTCAAAGCTAACCATTATGATAATACTGCTAACAAAATTCAGAACTGAAAGTAAATGCGATTTTACTTGCTCTCTTAGGCTGCTGCTGAATATATTTCTCCAAATTACCAAGTTGAATTTCGTTCAATATCTGTTTACCTCATGATTTCCAGATATAACAAATGCAATTTCCATTATTAATTAATACATAAACAAATCAAATGTATAGAATAACGATAAAATACACTTCATTAGGTGCAACCGTGCAATATAAACCAAAGTTCTCAAAAATTAAAAATACTACTGCCGATGAGTTTTGGTCTCAACTCTCAACCCAGAAACACGGTTATGTAACTGTCATATTGTCATCTCATGTGCCTGATTTTGTATCCTTAATGTTGGAATTTTCAGTCCAGTTGTAATGTTTCTTGGTTTTGGGAGAGATTTTGGTTTATTTTCAGTCCAGTTGTAATGTCTCTTCCATCTTGTATTTTGTTTTTTTTTTTTTCTAATAAAATAAAATAGAGGGGTGGGGGGGGGGTTTCCGGGTGTAGTGGTCCCCTCTCTATTATGGGGGCTGAATATATTTCTCCAAATTACCAAGTTGAATTTCGTTCAATATCTGTTTACCTCATGATTTCCAGATATAACAAATGCAATTTCCATTATTAATTAATACATAAACAAATCAAATGTATAGAATAACGATAAAATACACTTCATTAGGTGCAACCGTGCAATATAAACCAAAGTTCTCAAAAATTAAAAATACTACTGCCGATGAGTTTTGGTCTCAACTCTCAACCCAGAAACACGGTTATGTAACTGTCATATTGTCATCTCATGTGCCTGATTTTGTATCCTTAATGTTGGAATTTTCAGTCCAGTTGTAATGTTTCTTGGTTTTGGGAGAGGTTTTGGTTTTTGTCCCCCTCTTCCATCTTGTATTTTGTTTTTTTTTTTTCTAATAAAATAAAATAGAGGGATGGGGGGTGGGGGGTGGGTTCCCGGGTGTAGTGGTCTCCTCTCTATTATGGGGAGGGTAGGCGCTTTGTCCAATGACCGCTAACGAGGGGTTAATATCACCTAATCCTCTATTTTAATTTAAAAAAAAAAAATCATGTGCCTGATTAGATTTCCTCCATTGTCGGCCCACGTCAAATTCTAACAAAACTGCGTCTCAGCTTACAAGAGCAAGAGATTACTTAACCGCAGGCTCACAAGATTCAGACCATTGCAGTTTTTGATTGCAATCTCTAGCAAAGTGGTGATACTTGACCATCAGATGGATGAGTTGCTGATGGATTGTTATATATTGGTTCCATATATCTTCAGCACCAGTGACCATGGAAGAAATAGAAACATCTGTGGCTGGCTGGCTGCATCTTCAACTTGTCTTGCCGCTGTGAGAAAAATCAGCCGTGACTTTATGTACCACAGGAATCATTCCATGAGATTTTCCCCATTGGTATTTGGTGCTTCTGAACTCCTAGTTCATCCTTTTCCAACCCAACAAAGGCCAATGCCTCCTTTTACCCTTGGAGGTAGTATATGCATCGATATTCAGCCATGTGTTATTTGTTGTTGTCGCAACAATTAGCTTCAAAGCATCATATTGGTCTGTTGGTGTGCCTTTCTATAACCAAGAACATCCACTAGGTGAATAATGTTCGAACCAACTTCAGTACTAATCTACTACCAATAGTCATTGCAGGAACAAGCTCCCTGCTTAAAGTGGTGAAAGCGGTGCTTATCCCTCACCACAATGTCACGACCAAAAGCTTTCGAGACGAACTTTGCTGCCATGTGACAATCATTACATATTCGCAAATTCTTTATTATTCGTATTGGTGATGGTGGACTGATAGCGATTAGCCCAAAGGCAATTGCCAGTTTCTCACTGTGTCTGAAAAGAACAGTTTCCTTTTCCTCTTCATCAATGTCAAAGGATACCTCATTTGTATCTGGTGCATAACCTTCCCTCTTCAATTTCTGAGCCATTTCATCTAGCATAACCTCAATATCTTTCATTCGAGGGTGTTTCTTATCTCCTGCTAGAAATTCATGAACTACACCATCTGCTTCGATCATGCTACAACCTGGGGTCTTTACCACCCCATGTTGCATCATTATTCCCCTAATCTCATGAACACCATCCCAATCACCTTTCGAAGCACATATATTGGACAACAACACATGGAACCCATCATGGTTAGGATCGAGCTCAATGAGCTTTCTTCCTATCCTCTCACCCCTGTCATGGTCCCCATGTTTCTTACAAGCCCCCAGTAAGGCACCCCAAGTAGCAACATCTGGTGTCATAGGCATACTTTCAATGAGGTCCTCTGCCTCCTTGAGCATACCAGCACGTCCAAGAAGATCAACCATGCATCCGTAATGCTTAACATTGGGTTCTATCTTGTGTTCCTGCATCATGGAATCGAAGTGGCGACGCCCCTCATCTACCAAGCCCATGTGACGACAAGCTCCAATAACTCCCATAAAGGTTATTTCATTAGGTGTCACACCCCTTGTCTTCATCTTTGCAAACATTTCAAGCGACTTCTCCACCAACCCATTCATTGCCAACCCAAGAATAAGAGCATTCCAGGTAGAAACTCCCTTTTCTGCTGTCTCCTCGAAAACCTCCAATGCATTTTCCACACACCCACATTTCAAGTACATGTTAATAAGGGTTGTCCCAAGAAAGACATTAACTTTAAGCCTATTTTTCCTTATATAAGCATGAATCCATTGGCCCAGGTCAAGGGCAGCCAAATGAGTGCAAGCCGAGATGACGCTCACCAAAGTGGTCTCATCGGGCCTAATTCCACACAGCTGCATCTCCTGGAACAATGCCAAAGTTTCTGAAAACCGGTCATGCTGAGCATAGCCTGATATCATTGCACTCCAAGACACTACATCCTTCTCAGGCATGGAATCAAATAATGTCTTAGCAGCTTCAACTAAACCACATCTCAAGTAACCCGATATCATTGAGTTCCAAGATATCTGATCCAGGTTGTAGGCTGCATTGAACAGTTTCTCGGCAACCATTATCTCCCCACAACTGGAATACATATGAATAAAAGCATTTTGAAGATTAACATAACTTTCAATTCCAATTTTCACAACTAACCCATGGATCAACTTCCCTGTGTGAACAGCTGACAAATGTGCACATGCCGAAAGCACACTAACCACCACAACCTCATCCACCATAACTCCATTAGCAACCATTTTCACAAACATATCCAAAGCCTCCTCATACATCTCATTTTGCTCGAAACAAGAAATCAACGCGCTCCACGAAACCATATCCTTCTCAGGCAGTTCATCAAACAAATGCCGAGCCTCAGTCACACAACCTCTTTTACCAAACAACACAATCATAGAATTCGAAGCAATCGTGTTCCTCACTGGCATCTGATCATATATACACTTAGCCTGCTTTACATCCCCCACCCTAACATAGCCAGCCAATATCGAATTCCACGCCACCGAATCCAACACAGGCATTTCATCAAACACATTGCGTGCATCCCTCATATTGTCACAAACTGAGTACATGTTAATCAATGTGTTCTGCACATACACATCTGAATCAAACCCAAACTTCAAAATATGACTATGCATCTGTTTCCCTTCAAACTCTGATGCTCTCATAGCACAAGCTTGAACTAGGATTGGGTATGTATAATTATCTCTATCCCCATTCTTACCCAACATCAATTTGTAAAGACCCAAAGTCTTTTGGGGACAGTTTCTTTGTATGTAAGCTTTCATCATAGTGTTCCAAATGAACCCATTTGAGTTCTCAATGTGTTTGAAAATTCTAAACGACAAATCAATGTCACTAAAAGAAGAGTCAGTGGAGAACTTGAGGACTCTACTTGCAGCATATGTGTCCCTAATGAAACCAGTGAGGATCATCTGAGATAGTATTTGATTGAACTGCTTGAGATTCTTGCATTTGGGCAACTGGGTTTCTAAAATTGACAAGTTTATGGTCATTCTAGCCAAGTTCATAACTAAAGGTTTGAACTTTGAAGAGGACATGAAGTGTTTCAACTGCAAAGGTTTGGACTTTGAAGGCAAACCCGTATTTCCTAATTGCAAAAATTAACTCCCGCCAATATGATTCAGCAAATCAAAACTTGACACGTTGACACAGTGAGTATTTTGGGCTGGAAAAAGCCCACAAGGTGAGTACTAACTACAAAAAACCAGTAAAATCCCTAAAACCAGTGTCAGTAAAATCCCCAAACTCAGAAATGCCTCGAAAGCCTCGAAGAACCAAAGTCTTCAACTTCAGTAAATGCCTGACTCCTGGTTTGGTCCCCATGCCGGAAACGCCTCCGCCGTCTCCGCCGCGTGAAGAATTGATAGAAGAAGTTGGAGAGGTTAGAAAAGTTTTGATCTTTCTTTGAAATTTCTTGCATTCTGATCAGCGTACATTGCCGGAAATGAAGTGAGGACTTTTAGTTTTTGTGTGTTAATATTTTTTTTCAAAATTAACCGTAAGGTAAAATTAGGTTCTCCATTGAAATGGAGAATTAGGGTTTGGCCTTAATTACTGCTGACAAGGACCAATTTTTGCCAGAGTCAATGCGAGTCTAATGTGAAGGTTTAGAAAATGAGAATTTGCTTTTTGTGAACAATTTTTGGACTGTAGCTGTTTAAGTGATCTAGTGTGGTTTGTTGAGGCATTTTAGTTTCTTGGGAAATATGATGTCATTTTTGTTTTGTTTGTTGTGAGAAAGAATGTGATGGTAATAATAAGATTTTGAAGTGTAATATGTTTTGAGAAAGAATCTTGTGGTGCAAATCCTGACCAGGCTGGCAAGTACTCAAAGACAGAAACTTTATATGGTTCTGCATTATCATAGTTTGCTAATGTTGCTTGTTTTGGCTGCACATTCTGTTATTTTTCTGATTCGTTCAAGTGTTTTCACCGCATTTCCTTCATGAGCTCAGATTTTTTAATTGCAGAATGACCCTAATGTAACTGATTCAATTGTGAGCAATGAAATCTTCACCAAGGGAGCACTGGTTGAGGTTAGCAGTGATGAAGAAGGATTCCATGGTTCTTGGTTTGCTGCCACTGTAGTGAAATCTGTGGGGAAAGACAAGTTCCTTATTGAGTACAAGTGCTTGAGGACAGAGGATGATTTGGCACTTCTGAGAGAAGAGGTTGATAACATGCACATACGACCTCATCCACCAGAAAATGTTGTTGATCGTTTCAAGCAACTTGATGAGGTTGATGCTTTGTACAATGATGGGTGGTGGGTTGGTGTTATTTCTAAGGTTCTAATAGGTTCAAGGTACATAGTCTACTTCAAGGAAACCTGTGAGGAACTTGAATATCAGCACTCTGAGTTAAGGCTTCATCAGGACTGGATTGATGGCAAATGGGTTATCCCATCTCGGGTATGGCTCTATCTAATCTCTACCATTTTATTGACATATATCTTGTACTTTGCTTTAGTGTTCAATGGCAAATTCTCTTAAAAACTGACTCCTTGGCTTCCAAGTGCAACATGTCACACTAAAGTAGCAAGCTTTGGGCAAAGATGGACTGTTTACCAACTGTAGTGACATTAAGATATTACAAATCTCATCTAAAAACAAATTCTTTGATTGCCTCCCTCCATTTTTGGGGAATGAGTAATAGATCATGATATAGTTGGAAAATATTTTAGAGTCCAACTTCTTCCTCAACTCTTTTACATGAGGTGAGACTCATATTAATTCCAAACTCACATAAGTCTCACATCTTGTATGAGAATGAGAAGCCAGTTGGGGAAATAGTTGAGTTCTAGAGCATCTGCAAAACCTTTAGTCAGGATCAGACTATTTGTAGATGGGATGATGAGCCTTGCCAACCCAAATTGGGTATATGGCCTTCCAAATTTGGGTCTGAATTTGGTCCTCGTTGGAGAGTAACTGTAAGTGGCCTACAGTTGTTAGAGTCACTCCTGTAGGTAACTTTTCTCTACGGTAATTACTGTTTTAGGTTGCCATAAATGGAAAGATGCAGGACAGTTATAATGCATTGATTGTTAGAACTGCTTACAGTTACACCTTCTAGCTGAAAGCTACCCATGGTTGTCTGTTGGGGGTTCAATTCAAGTGGTCATGAAGACTACATTGTGTGGCATATTCTGATGGCAACATTTATTCTCTTCTAGTTGTCAATGTCTAATTCTGATGATCGTAATTTCCAAAATCACACATCTCCTTTTGAATACATTCTGTTATTGTAGTTTCATCTAATTGTTGGCTGATTCTCTATTCTTGGCAGGAGTTAAAGTTATAGTTCTGTGGAAAATGGAATTGCCTGAAAAAAAATGGAATTGTCTGAAGTAATTGGGAGACCTGGTGTTTATCTTATTTAGTCGATCACTTTGCCTGAAAAAAAACCCTCTAATCAAGCAACCGTGAAGCTGTTAAACCATGGCCGGATCTGTAAATTCCATTTTACCAGCTACTGAACTGTAGGACGAGTTGTTACAGCATTGACGGTGCATACTGAGAATGGGGTTTTTGTTGCCTCCTTGTCTTTTGTTTTGTGACAAGGTGTCAATAATTGATGGAAATTTCGTTTTGTAATATAAGTTTACAATTGCTAGTTGAAATCCCTTGAATTTGCATTTAAATGGTTATCAGATTTTAATCTATTCTTTTAACTGGATACAATTCTCGTAAAGTAGATCCGTAGATTGGTAATCTACCCATTGAGGATACTATTTGCATCTTCAATTTTCCTTTTTCTTGTTTCCCTTCTGGTTGTGGTCCAAAATAGGAGCTTGTACTCGAGAAAACCGTCATCTTCATGGTTGATAGCAATCACTTTCAACATTACTAGGTACCCATTAGCAGGAGATCTATAAATCTCAATATTTGCAGTAGACTTGTTCAATGTGAACTATGTCCGTCTTTGCCCCATCAGAGTTGGAGCAATTAGGCTTTGTAGTTTGACTAGTTTCTAGAAAATTTAAATTTTAAATTCAATAAAACTCCTTTTTAAGTTTGAGGGGTCCAGCATCAAAAACCAAATTAGGTCCTGAAAAAGTGAATAGGAAATAGAACCAAGAAAGCACCTCTCTTTCTCATTTTCTGGGTTGAAACTGGAAGGAAAGCACCTCCCTTCATCAATTTGAAGCACAGTTTTAACCCCTCTTCATGTAAAGAAGGTGAAAGCTGATGATAAACCAATTCAAAGACATAACATTTTAAGACCAAGACACCAAATTCTGAAAAAGACTAGTATTTTCTCACAACACAGATCCAGATAGATATTACAAACTGATAGAATCATAGAACAAAGAGCCGGTTTAGGGAAATGTAAATTTTATTTCATACGAAAGCTGGCACTAGTAAAAGTACTTGAATTACATATGGTCAAAATAGACCTAGAAATAAAGCAAAGCCTTCTTCTTGGCTCTGGTAGAGTGGTAGTAGTGCTCTTACAGATCATACACCTTGAAATCTAAAGCAATCAGCCTAGACCTCCTAAATTCTTCTTGGCTCTGGTAGAGTGGTAGTAGTGCTCTTACAGATCATACACCTTGAAATCTAAAGCAATCAGCCTAGACCTCCACAGCTCCGGGGACGTCCTTGACCTTCATAGCCTTGCCACCATCAGGTCCATCAAGCTCGAAAGCCGAGGCAGGAAATGTCCTGAATAGCCCTGTAGGAGACTTGAAGGTGATCTTTCCAGTTGGGGGGTCATCCAAATAGATGTCACTGAGTGACACCCAGACCAAGAGCTCCTTGGTCTTGACTCCAGTCAGCTTACTGATCTTGCCTTTCACAACAGTGGCTGTGATCTCAGTTGCATAGCTCGCCAGCCTCCCAACCTTCTCAAACTTGTGGGTGGTGCTCTTCTTCTGCTTGAGCCAAACAAAGCCAGTGTCTTTGATGTAGCCACATTCCACCATGTCCTTCATGGGCAGGAGCCCATTGGGGAGACCCATCTCTGTGAGCAGGAACTTTGACTTCTCCTGGCAGATAGCATCACCATGGTAGAGCTCATCAGCCTTGGCTCTCACCTCGTCAGTTATAAGAGACATTCTTGTGAAAACTTTGGTGCTCTTTTTGTGATGTTTGGTTTTTGAAATGTGCTCGAGTGTGTGAACAAAGGCGAGGATGAGATCTGTGTTGAGAAAGGTGGGATTCATATAGCTGAGGCGTTAGAACTTTGCCCTTGTGGGTTCTCCAAATTATCAAAAAAGCCACTCTAGTGTTGCCCCCCTGTGTCGCAACAATTGCTAATAAGCCATTTGGTTGTGTTTAAAGACGTGACCTTCTTTAGATTGGGGCATAGATGTGGCAGAGTACTTTACCCAGATAAAGACCTTTTTTTAAATTTTATTTTTTTCTTTCAAGGATTATTAATATCATCTGCCCAATTTAGATTGCACAAATTTAATGATATTTATTAAAGTTAATGATACTTCGGTAGTTTGGTATCGTAATATCTTGCATTACATGTAGGAGGGCAATCAATCTAGTATCTACCATTCTAATGGTAGCTCTTGTTCTCTCTTTTTTTAGAAAGAAAGTTCATAATGAATCTAAGATATGTAGGACAATTTGTAAATACTAAATACACTATTATTAAGCACGAAAACTAAACTTAAAAAAAAAAAATTTCAAGTAAAATATATACTGTCTGATTATAATTAAATGAGAATTGTACCATGTTGCTCAATTAAAGTCATGTAAGAGCAGTAACAGTTTGGCAAGTATTCGAGATATTTCTTTTGGTCCCCATGCCGGAAACGCCTCCGCCGCGTGAAGAATTGATAGAAGAAGTTGGAGAGGTCAGAAAAGTTTTGATCTTTCTTTGAAATTTCTTGCGTTCTGATCAGCATACATTGCCGGAAATGAAGTGAGGACTTTTAGTTTCTGTGCGTTAATGTTTTTTGGCAAAATTAACCGTAAGCTAAAATTAGGTTCTCCATTGAAATGGAGAATTAGAGTTTGGCGTTAATTACTACTGACAAAGGCCAATTTTGCCAGAGTCAATTGATTCAATATGAGTCTAATGTGAAGGTATAGAAAATGAGAATTTACTTTTTGTGCTTTGTGTGAACAATTTTTTGGACTGTAGCTGTTTAAGTGATCTAAGTTTGTTGAGGCATTTTAGTTTCTTGGGAAATATGATAGTCATTTTTGTTTTGTTTTTTGTGAGAAAGAATGTGATGGTAATAATTGTTTAAGGATATCTCTATTTGTGTTTAATCCAAACTCTAGGTTACTTGACCTAGTGGTAATAGGGTTCAATTAGAAGAATCTAGAGATTCTCATTCCTTGTATGATTCTAACTCTATGCATTGTAATCCTCTATATAAAGTAGGGCTGGGATTGGGCCCGGCCCGTGTAAAATTTATAGGGCCCGGACCCGGACCGAAATTTTCGGGCCGGGCCTAAATTACATTTTTTTAGTTTAGGGACCGAGTTGGGCCCGGACCGATTTTTACGGGCCGGGTTTTCGGGCCCAACATGCTGATTAAGGGAGGGAAAAAAAACACCCTGCTCTGTCCAAATTTCATATTTTCACAAGATCAGTACCACTGATGAACATGTCAAATTCCACCTGCTGAACTTAACATAAGTACATAACAACTCAACAAATCCCAGCAAATTCAAGCAAGTGATTCATCACAATTCAAGGCAAACCAAATGAATAAATCGACCTGCTGAACAAGTTTCAAATTCCAACACAAGTACATAACAACTCAACAAATCCCAGCAAATTCAAGCAAGTGATTCATCACAATTCAAGGCAAACCAAATGAATAAATCGACCTGCTGAACAAGTTTCAAATTCCAACACAAGTACATAACAACTCAACAAATCCCAGCAAATTCAAGCAAGTGATTCATCACAATTCAAGGCAAACCAAATGAATAAATCGACCTGCTGAACAAGTTTCAAATTCCAACACAAGTACATAACAACTCAACAAATCCCAGCAAATTCAAGCAAGTGATTCATCACAATTCAAGGCAAACCAAATGAATAAATCGACCTGCTGAACAAGTTTCAAATTCCAACACAAGTACATAACAACTCAACAAATCCCAGCAAATTCAAGCAAGTGATTCATCACAATTCAAGGCAAACCAAATGAATAAATCGACCTGCTGAACAAGTTTCAAATTCCAACACAAGTACATAACAACTCAACAAATCCCAGCAAATTCAAGCAAGTGATTCATCACAATTCAAGGCAAACCAAATGAATAAATCGACCTGCTGAACAAGTTTCAAATTCCAACACAAGTACATAACAACTCAACAAATCCCAGCAAATTCAAGCAAGTGATTCATCACAATTCAAGGCAAACCAAATGAATAAATCGACCTGCTGAACAAGTTTCAAATTCCAACACAAGTACATAACAACTCAACAAATCCCAGCAAATTCAAGCAAGTGATTCATCACAATTCAAGGCAAACCAAATGAATAAATCGACCTGCTGAACAAGTTTCAAATTCCAACACAAGTACATAACAACTCAACAAATCCCAGCAAATTCAAGCAAGTGATTCATCACAATTCAAGGCAAACCAAATGAATAAATCGACCTGCTGAACAAGTTTCAAATTCCAACACAAGTACATAACAACTCAACAAATCCCAGCAAATTCAAGCAAGTGATTCATCACAATTCAAGGCAAACCAAATGAATAAATCGACCTGCTGAACAAGTTTCAAATTCCAACACAAGTACATAACAACTCAACAAATCCCAGCAAATTCAAGCAAGTGATTCATCACAATTCAAGGCAAACCAAATGAATAAATCGACCTGCTGAACAAGTTTCAAATTCCAACACAAGTACATAACAACTCAACAAATCCCAGCAAATTCAAGCAAGTGATTCATCACAATTCAAGGCAAACCAAATGAATAAATCGACCTGCTGAACAAGTTTCAAATTCCAACACAAGTACATAACAACTCAACAAATCCCAGCAAATTCAAGCAAGTGATTCATCACAATTCAAGGCAAACCAAATGAATAAATCGACCTGCTGAACAAGTTTCAAATTCCAACACAAGTACATAACAACTCAACAAATCCCAGCAAATTCAAGCAAGTGATTCATCACAATTCAAGGCAAACCAAATGAATAAATCGACCTGCTGAACAAGTTTCAAATTCCAACACAAGTACATAACAACTCAACAAATCCCAGCAAATTCAAGCAAGTGATTCATCACAATTCAAGGCAAACCAAATGAATAAATCGACCTGCTGAACAAGTTTCAAATTCCAACACAAGTACATAACAACTCAACAAATCCCAGCAAATTCAAGCAAGTGATTCATCACAATTCAAGGCAAACCAAATGAATAAATCGACCTGCTGAACAAGTTTCAAATTCCAACACAAGTACATAACAACTCAACAAATCCCAGCAAATTCAAGCAAGTGATTCATCACAATTCAAGGCAAACCAAATGAATAAATCGACCTGCTGAACAAGTTTCAAATTCCAACACAAGTACATAACAACTCAACAAATCCCAGCAAATTCAAGCAAGTGATTCATCACAATTCAAGGCAAACCAAATGAATAAATCGACCTGCTGAACAAGTTTCAAATTCCAACACAAGTACATAACAACTCAACAAATCCCAGCAAATTCAAGCAAGTGATTCATCACAATTCAAGGCAAACCAAATGAATAAATCGACCTGCTGAACAAGTTTCAAATTCCAACACAAGTACATAACAACTCAACAAATCCCAGCAAATTCAAGCAAGTGATTCATCACAATTCAAGGCAAACCAAATGAATAAATCGACCTGCTGAACAAGTTTCAAATTCCAACACAAGTACATAACAACTCAACAAATCCCAGCAAATTCAAGCAAGTGATTCATCACAATTCAAGGCAAACCAAATGAATAAATCGACCTGCTGAACAAGTTTCAAATTCCAACACAAGTACATAACAACTCAACAAATCCCAGCAAATTCAAGCAAGTGATTCATCACAATTCAAGGCAAACCAAATGAATAAATCGACCTGCTGAACAAGTTTCAAATTCCAACACAAGTACATAACAACTCAACAAATCCCAGCAAATTCAAGCAAGTGATTCATCACAATTCAAGGCAAACCAAATGAATAAATCGACCTGCTGAACAAGTTTCAAATTCCAACACAAGTACATAACAACTCAACAAATCCCAGCAAATTCAAGCAAGTGATTCATCACAATTCAAGGCAAACCAAATGAATAAATCGACCTGCTGAACAAGTTTCAAATTCCAACACAAGTACATAACAACTCAACAAATCCCAGCAAATTCAAGCAAGTGATTCATCACAATTCAAGGCAAACCAAATGAATAAATCGACCTGCTGAACAAGTTTCAAATTCCAACACAAGTACATAACAACTCAACAAATCCCAGCAAATTCAAGCAAGTGATTCATCACAATTCAAGGCAAACCAAATGAATAAATCGACCTGCTGAACAAGTTTCAAATTCCAACACAAGTACATAACAACTCAACAAATCCCAGCAAATTCAAGCAAGTGATTCATCACAATTCAAGGCAAACCAAATGAATAAATCGACCTGCTGAACAAGTTTCAAATTCCAACACAAGTACATAACAACTCAACAAATCCCAGCAAATTCAAGCAAGTGATTCATCACAATTCAAGGCAAACCAAATGAATAAATCGACCTGCTGAACAAGTTTCAAATTCCAACACAAGTACATAACAACTCAACAAATCCCAGCAAATTCAAGCAAGTGATTCATCACAATTCAAGGCAAACCAAATGAATAAATCGACCTGCTGAACAAGTTTCAAATTCCAACACAAGTACATAACAACTCAACAAATCCCAGCAAATTCAAGCAAGTGATTCATCACAATTCAAGGCAAACCAAATGAATAAATCGACCTGCTGAACAAGTTTCAAATTCCAACACAAGTACATAACAACTCAACAAATCCCAGCAAATTCAAGCAAGTGATTCATCACAATTCAAGGCAAACCAAATGAATAAATCGACCTGCTGATATTGAAATGGAGAATTAGAGTTTGGCGTTAATTACTACTGACAAGGGCCAATTTTGCCAGAGTCAATTGATTCAATATGAGTCTAATGTGAAGGTATAGAAAATGAGAATTTGCTTTTTGTGCTTTGTGTGAACAATTTTTTGGACTGTAGCTGTTTAAGTGATCTAAGTTTGTTGAGGCATTTTAGTTTCTTGGGAAATATGATAGTCATTTTTGTTTTGTTTTTTGTGAGAAAGAATGTGATGGTAATAATTGTTTAAGGATATCTCTATTTGTGTTTAATCCAAACTCTAGGTTACTTGACCTAGTGGTAATAGGGTTCAATTAGAAGAATCTAGAGATTCTCATTCCTTGTATGATTCTAACTCTATGCATTGTAATCCTCTATATAAAGTAGGGCTGGGATTGGGCCCGGCCCGTGTAAAATTTATAGGGCCCGGACCCGGACCGAAATTTTCGGGCCGGGCCTAAATTACATTTTTTTAGTTTAGGGACCGAGTTGGGCCCGGACCGATTTTTACGGGCCGGGTTTTCGGGCCCAACATGCCGGCCGGAATCAACCTGAACCGGCCACCGGAAGTTTTCAAACCGGCCTCCCAAGAAAAATCCAAAGATCTCCTGTGCGGTTCACGATCTTCCCGTCCACCCTTCACAGCCACCTTTTGTCAGTAGCTGCACCTCGTCCCCAGAATCCGGAATCTGAAAAATCACCACCGGAACCGGCCAAAATTCAGGCAAACCGGCCACCGGCGTCCACCTAACCTAAATCGGCAGAAAAGAAAAAAAAAAAAAAAAAAGGAAACTTGTGCAGCCCAAGCCCAACTGCTGAAGCCCGCAGTCGAGCCCACGTGCAGCAGGGCCCAGCGGAGCCCACGTGAATCAGCCTAGACGCCAAGCCACCAAGCCGCCAAGCCGCAGAATCCCCTACCCTGTCAGCATACACGCAGGCGTAGTCAGCCTACCACGTCATCATCCAGACTGCCATGTCAGCACCGGCCGCCACGTCAGCACCCCCGGTTAACGGTCAGTCAACGCCGGTCAACACTTTTCCGGCCACTTTTCCTGTCACTTTCCGGCGACATTTTTCATGCCAACTTTTCGGTCAAGTTTTCCAGCCACTTTTTAAGGTAATTTTTTCTAAAAGTTCCCGTTTTTGAAGTTTTTTTTTTAATTTCTTCTTCTTTTCTCGGGGACTTCCAACATCCCTTCTTCTGCCCCCTTTCTTCTTTATAGGGGAGACCAAAAGCCGAACTGTGGGGGTTCGGGCTCACTCCAAGCTTGGAGCTTGTAGAGTCCTCCAAACTTAGAGTTTGTTGAAAAGAAAACGATCGACCACATACATTGTTGTTTCAATCTAATCCAAAACCCCTCTTAGAATCAGATTTTCTTGGAAGCGACTACGCTCAGAAAATCCCTAATTTCTTGGAAGCGACTACGCTAAGAAATTAAATAGCTTTTCGTGGTAGCCCTTTTTTGCTCCGAAACTAACCCTAATCGTGTGTTGTTTTTCAGGATGAATTACCTGAACAAGTTGAACTTTGTTAACTAGCGCAGGATACCATAGGTGGGTCCGAGATGTGCGCCAACATCTTAAGGCTGATGGACTTCTGGAAGCCATCCAAGAGCTTAGTCAGAACGTGCTCTCCATTGAGCAAGCTAATGCTTTTGAAGCAAATCAAGCTAAAGCCATCATTCTCATGACAAGGCACATGAATGACGCGCTCCAAAGTGAATACCTCAATGAGGAAGACCCAAGAAAGCTATGGGTTGAACTTGAGCAGCGATTTGGCAACGTTCGTGACTCCCTGCTTCCTGATTTAGAAGTGCCCTGCTTCCTGATTTAGAAGTGCGATGGCATAGCCTCTGCTTCTATGATTTCAAGTCTGTGCTTGATTATAACTCGGAAGCTCTTCGTCTCAAGTCTCTGATGGAGTTTTGTGGTCAAACCATAACTGATACGAGGTTGATCGAGAAGACTCTCTCTACCTTCCCCGTCTCTCTACCCTGATGATTTCAAAGAATTATCGGATTGATGTGAAAGCAAGACGTATCACGAGGTTTCATGAGCTTATTGGAGCCATGAACGTAGCTGAAAAGCATGAAAACATACTTGTGAAGAACTATAATGCTAGACCCGTGGGAACTAAGTCTATTCAGGAGTCTAACTATAGTCGCGCCCCCAAGGGAGGACGCAAGGAGCGAAACCCTAAGAGTGGGGACAATTCTGGACGCTCTGGTCCATATTCTCGCCCTAAAGAGGAAGGAAATAGCCAAGAGAGGAGTGCATGGAACCGCTGAAGTCAACGTGTGAAGAGAGAGAGAGAGGTGGAGCCTCCGGCTATGGTGGTGATGCCACCAAGAACAATAGTCGTCCAACACATGCACCAAAAGCATCTCGATCAAGGGAGCTTGACCATAAAGATGTTTGTCTTCGATGTGGATCAAGTGGACATTGGGTAAGGTAGTGTACTGCATCCCAGAACGTTGCCAACGCATACAAGACGTATCGTGAAGCAAGGGTGGCAAATTACATGGAACAAGAATATCAAGATGGAGATCTTGATCTAAGGGTAGAAGACTACAAGGATCAAGACCCAGAAACTGGCAATTTTGATTAAGTCTTTTTATTTTCCAAGAGATGTAGGCAATTGCCATATTACTTTTGTAGTAGATGCCAATGATATTAGTCTTTCTTCAAAGTAGGCGTACTCAATGTAAAAGTGATGTCTAGAAAAGTTTTGCAATAAGTGGTACTTAAGCGAGCTTTGCTCCACCGACATCTCTCTACTCACCTGGTCACATTTACATTGGAATTATCGAAAGAAGTTAGACGACTACCATTGTTTTGCATTAACTAGTTTATTGGATTAGATTTTCTTTGGTTAAGAGAAACGATGATGTAATTCTGTTTGGCTTATTAATAAAAGTTGAGTTCTTTTCTTTATGACTCCTTTTTAATTACGAGCTTTTCTTTTAGGAATGGATGAACTTCAATGTCTTGCGGATAGTGCGACTACGCACACCATTCTACAACATAGGCAATTATTCTTAGAGATGTTGCCTACATATTCATCTGTGACTACGATGGCTGGGCCATCAAGTTTAGTTCAAGGACATGGAATGGCCCAATTCCTTTTGCCCAATGGCACCTTGATTAAAGTCACTGAAGCTCTCTACGCTCCTAAGGCAAATTGAACCTTATTAAGCTTTAAAGATCTTAGAGCCAACGGATTCCATGCAGAAAGGCATAATGAGAACGGAATAGAATTCCTTTGCATTACCTCTAATGATTGCGGATGGAAGCGCATCTTAGAGAAGCTTATGTGTCAATCTAGTGGACTTTATGTCACTACAATTCGACCAATTGAATCCAATAATGTCATAAGAGAAGATCTCTTGGATTCAGACACATATTGG
>BDJD01007498.1:34105-58574 GCA_002564525.1 Rosa multiflora
AACGATATAAGTGTTTTGGAAGGTTTTGCTGATGCTGGGTATCTCTCTGACTCACACAAAGGTCGCTCCCAAACTGGTTATGTTTTCACCATGGGAAAGACCGCGATATCTTGGAGGTCTACAAAGCAGACCTTAGTCGCTACCTCTTCGAATCATGCAGAGGTTATTGCTCTTCATGAAGCAGTTCGTGAATGTATATGGCTTCGATCCATAGTTACGCATGTTCGAAACAATTGTGGTTTGAAGTCTACCACAGATGAGCCAACGAGCATTTATGAGGATAATGCTGCTTGTATTGAACAAATGAACCAAGGCTACATCAAAGGCGACAATACCAAGCATATATCGCCCAAATTTTTCTACAATCAGCAACAACAGAAGTTCCTCAAGATTAAAGTAAACCAGGTTCGATCTAAGGACAATGCGGCAGACTTGTTTACTAAGTCATTGCTCAAATCCACGTTCGAGAAACATGTGGCAAGAATTGGTTTGCGGAAATTATCTGAACTCCCATGATCGTAGTCATCAGGGGGAGGTACAGACATCACGGGGAGATGTCTACATGTTCGTCTCGAATCGTGAAGGGTGTGTTGTGCTCTTTTTCCCCTTCGACCGAGGTTATTTTTGTCCCACTAGGTTTTTGTTACTCGGCAAGGTTTTTAACGAGGCAACGGGAGAAGCACCGCGTTTGGACAACACAAGGGGGAGTGTTTAAGGATATTTCTATTTGTGTTTAATCCAAACTCTAGGTTACTTGACCTAGTGGTAATAGGGTTCAATTAGAAGAATCTAAAGATTCTCTTTTCTTGTATGATTCTAACTCTATGCATTGTAATCCTCTATATAAAGAGACCCCTATTATCAATGAGAATACATAGCAAATTTCTCTCAGTTTCTGATTCCCTTAAACAATAATAAGATTTTGAAGTGTGATAGAGAAACTGAGAAAGAATCTTGTGGTGCAAATCCTGACCAGGCAGGCAAGTACTCAAAGACAGAAACTTTATATGGTTCTGCATTATCCTAGTTGGATCCGGCTCCTCTAAAGTGAGGAGGAAGTAAATTTATTTCAATTTCATAAAATCTGGACTCTCTATCTAATCTAACGGTCTTGACAATTGACACATCACTCTCCCACAAATTTTTGGTTTTTCATCTAGACCCTAGTTAACTTGCTGTTAACTCTAGAAAAAAAAAATTTGAGATTTCTGATCGTCAGTGTTTATCATCTACGTCAAGTTTCTTCTTTTTACTTTTTTTTTTCTATTTCTCTTTACTACATGGCTGCGCACTAACCATGGAATGACTTTTTGTAGTTTTTTTTAGATTGAGACCCAAGTAGGGTGAGAGATAATATTTCAAACTAACTGCCTCTACAAAACAGTAAAACACACAGGTACTCATGATCTTAGATTTTCAACTCCCACGAAGTAAATTCATCACAAGGATGAAGAGATCTCATGGCCAAACAATTCAAGCTAGAATATTAAATAGAGAAGACGAAGAAAGCAGATTCCAAATAATTAAAGGACTGAAGTCATTAACCAAAACGCATAGCCAATGTAGCAATAACAAAAAATCCTACAGGACCAAAGACGACTAAAAGCAAAGAAAAGGATGAGATCGACACGAAAAGAAATTCGTGTGGTTTTGAAGAACTTAAGGAACTCCAGATTAAATTAATTTATTTTCAAATTGATTGGTGATTTTAATTAATGAAGATGTGATTGATGATGGGGCTGGAAAGAATCGAAAACAATTTTACAGAAAAACCTGATTTTGCTTTTTCCCCAATTTGCTGCTAAAATTTTCAGCGGAAGAGTGAATTCGTTATCCAGATGCAGCAATCGACTCTATTGTCTTCTTAATTCATAGCAATCGGGTTTTTGAACCCCTCCCGAGATGAAAACATCTTGCGCGTTTCCGAATCCAATCCCAGACCTCGTTCTTGATAAAAACTAACCGTTGTGATACAACGGTCACTTGTTCTTGAGTTTTTGGTTAGGTTTGGGCTTGGATAGTCCGCATGCTGTGACTGGGCCTAGAGTTGAAGGCTTGTTAACTCGTAAAGCAAAGATATATATATATATATATATATTTTTTTTTGTTTGGTTGTTTTGCAAAACCCTTATATCGATTTTAATGTCAAGCAAAACTAAAAAACATATTTGTGAGCCTATGCTCTGATACCAATTGTAAAACCATATTCATGCTCACAATCATATGCATACAAGCTCGACAACAATCACACAAGAATCAAGACTTACCTTCAGCAATTACTAGCATGGATTCCATCTCTGCAGCTGCACAACAATGATCACTTGAAGATGGCCTTCTGTTACGTACCAACTTGCTTCTCAATGGACAGAACATATGCAAAAACGTGGTTGTAACAGGGACCAAGTTCATCAATTTATATAGGATAGTTAACCCTTAGATTCCTTCCATTAAGGTAATTCTTAAGGGACAAGTCTCGTAATTAGAATCCTAATGTATCACAATCTTGTAGCATTTCTTGTAGACTAAGCAATGGATTACTATCCTTAATGAATTGATACACTGCTTCATTAAGTTACTAGTATTGATTTATAATTTATATTCATGTTAAACTAGGATTGATATTAAGCTAATCATCATTTACATTATAATAATATGTGACAAGTTCATTTGATTCTAACAGAAATCTCTTGAATTTGCATTTAAATGGTTATCAGATTTTAATCTATTCTTTTAACCGGATACAATTCTCGTAGGGTAAATCCGTAGATTGGTAATCTACCCATTGAGGATACTATTTGCATCTTCAATTTTCCTTTTTCTTGTTTCCCTTCTGGTTGTGGTCCAAAATCCAAAGATTACGAGGAGCATGTACTTCATGGTTAATAGCAATCACTTTCAACATTACTAGGGACCCATAAGCAGGAGATCTATAAATCTCAATATTTGCAGTACGTAGTTTGCTTTGTTGTTCAATGTGAACTATGTCCGTCTTTGGCCTATCAGAGTTGGAGCAATTAGGCTTTGTAGTTTGACTAGTTTCTAGACCATTTAAATGTTAAATTCAATAAACCTCCTTTTAAGTTTGAAGGGTCCAGCATCAAAAACCAAATTAGGTCCTGACAAAGTGAATAGGAAATAATAGAACCAAGAAAGCACCTCCCTTCATCAATTTGAAGCACAGTTTTAACCCCTCTTCATGTAAAGAACGTGCATGCTGATGATAAACCAATTCAAAGAAGTAACATTTTAAGACCAAGACACCAAATCCTGAAAAAGACGAGTATTTTCTCACAACAGTGACAACACAGAACCAGATAGATATTAAAAACTGATAGAATTATAGAACAAAGAGCCCGTTTAGGGAAATGTAAATTTTATTTCGTACGAAGGGTGGCACTAGTAAAAGTACTTGAATTACATATGGTCAAAATAGACCTAGAAATAAAGCAAAGCCTTCTTCTTGGCTCTGGTAGTAGTGCTCTTACAGATCATACACCATGAAATCTATAGCAATCAGCCTAGACCTCCACAGCTCCGGGGACGTCCTTGACCTCCTCCTCATTGACCTCCATTGCCTTGCCACCATCAGGTCCATCAAGCTCGAAAGCCGAGGCAGGAAATGTCCTGAATAGCCCTGTAGGAGACTTGAAGGTGATCTTTCCAGTTGGGGGGTCATCCAAATAGATGTCACTGAGTGACACCCAGACCAAGAGCTCCTTGGTCTTGACTCCAGTCAGCTTACTGATCTTGCCTTTCACAACAGTGGCTGTGATCTCAGTTGCATAGCTCGCCAGCCTCCCAACCTTCTCAAACTTGTGGGTGGTGCTCTTCTTCTGCTTGAGCCAAACAAAGCCAGTCTCTTTGATGTAGCCACATTCCACCATGTCCTTCATGGGCAGAAGCCCATTGGGGAGACCCTTCTCTGTGAGCAAGAACTTTGACTTCTCCTGGCAGATAGCATCACCTTGGTAGAACTCATCAGCCTTGGCTCTCACCTCGTCAGTTATAAGAGACATTCTTGTGAAAACTTTGGAGCTCTTTTTGTGATGTTTGGTTTTTGAAATGTGCTTGAGTGTGTGAACAAAGGTGAGGATGAGACTTGTGTTTAGAGAGGTGGGATTCATATAGTTGAGGAGTTAGAACTTTGCCCTTGTGGGTTCTCCAAATTATCAAAAAAGCCACTCTACTGTTGCCCTCCTGTATCACAACAATTGCTAATAAGCCATTTGGTTGTGTTTAAAGACGTGACCTTTTTTTTTTAGATTGCGGCATAGATAGGGCAGCGTACTTTACCCAGATAAAGACCTTTTTTTAATTTTATTTCTTACTTTTTTCTTTCAAGGATTATTAATGTCATCTGCCCAATTTTGATTGCACAAATTTAACGATACTTTGGTGAGGGCAATCAATCTAATGGTAGCTCTTGTTCTCTCTTTTTTTAGAAAGAAAATTCATAATGAATCTAAGATATGTAGGACAATTTGTAAATACACTATTATTAAACACGAAAATTAAACTTAAACTCATATCTCAACTAAAATATATATATTGCCTGATTATATATAATTAAGGAAAGCAGTAGCTCACGATGATCATATGCAGAGAGCGAGAACAAAAATTCAAAGACTTTTAGATTTGATTTTTTGGAAATTTTATGAAATTGGAACGGGGATTACTTTTGTTTTTGTGTATTGATTTAATAGAAATGTGGTGGTGTGTTTTGATTTTTGGGTTTTGATTGATTTCAGTTCTGGGTTGTTTTTGTTTCTTCAAATTGCATCTTGGATCTTTGATCTGGAGAGAGAGAGAGAGAGAGAGAGAGAGAGAGAGATTTGGCTTGGCGAGTGGGGCAATCGAACCCCGACACCAACTAGCGCCGGAATCCTTTAGTCTCTATGATCGGTATAATCCCGACCTCTACAGTCACCAACTGCCACCATCAGGACTACCATGTCCCCGTCGCACCAACTTCTCCTTATCCACGAAAGGGTTTTATGTATCAAGATCTATTTTTTTGTTCTTGGTTACAATTCAATTGAATTAGGTCCTGTTAGTTGTTGGGACACACATTTGATTAGAATTGGCTACGATATGGATTGGAATGAAGAAAGTGATGGAATTCTGGTGGTGGTGGAGACGGCGGAGGTGGAGATGGAACCAAAGGCGTTGGAGGTGGAGAATCCTCTTTCACTCTCTTCCTTCTCAATTGCAGAGGTGGAGAAGCCTCAACCCCTTAACCAACGCCCAAGATCATCGACACCTTACCGTACATCAACGAAGAGTTGATTCTGTCAATGAGCTAGTTCTCTATAAATTTTTAGGAAAAAAAAAAAAAGGGTTCTTGCCCAAAAGCACCAAAATGAGCCAAATTTTTCCCACTCACCCCAGCAACAGATTTTTTTTCCCACATACACAATTTCACACAAAATGACCATTTTACCCTCAATTCAATTAAATAATTACAACCACTACCACTCAATATCAATCTCTCTCTAGCTAGTCCCGATATCTCTCTCCCTCCCTCCCTCCCTCCCTTCCTACTGACCTCCGGCTCCGGCGCTCGACCCAGGCAGTCTACCTCTTTCCTCCAGACTCGGGCCGCCCACCACAGCGTCGTCACCAGAGGAATTGACCTCGACGACTCGGTCCAGATCGGAGTCGACCTTGACGACTGGCTGGTCCTAATCCAGATCAGAAGAATGCTGAACCTGAAGGAAATGAATCAGAGATTGGGGATGTTGACCAGGCTCCTTCGCCTCCTCCAGCCACCACTTCTTAGCAGATCACAGCGCCGAATTCGAAGTCGACGACTTCTCCGCCAACGATGACGGCGGTTCCACTCCCAAGTCCTCCTCCGCCGCGGCGATTCATCGAACACCTCGAGCTACAGGTCCACTGGTAGCCTCCGGGAGCTCGATCTCATCCCCTCCGATGCGGTGATTGACCTCCTCAACATCACAGAGCAGATGATCGCCGCCGGGTACTTGCGGGAGTGCATCCAGGAGCGTAAATCAATTCTCTGGGTGCCCAAATCACTCTTTCGTTTTTGATTTTAGGATCAGACTGTTATTGGATTCTAAGGCTTATTCATTTATGGATAGATTGGATTTGACAGAGTTTTGAATTAGGATTCGATTTTGGACATTTGGTTTTTTGTTATTGAATGCTGTATCAGAAGCTTGGTTAAAAAAAAAAAAAAAAGTTTAGAAGCATGATTTTTTTTGTTATTGGCTTAAAAAGAAAGTTCTATTGGGGCAATAGAGGTATATTAAATGTCTATTAAGGGGCAATAGACTTCTATTGGGGAGCAATAGATATTTTCAATCGATATTATCTCCTCGTTTTTTTTCTACGATATGGATTGGAATGAAGAAAGTGATGGAATTATGGTGCTGGTGGAGACGGCAGAGGTGGAGATGGAACCAAATGCGTTAGAGGTGGAGAAGCCTCTTTCACTCTCTTCCTTCTCAATTGCAGAGGTGGAGAAGCCTCAGCCCCTTAACCAACGCCCAAGATCATCGACGCCTTACCGTACATCAACGAAGAGTTGATTCTGTCAATGAGCTAGTTCTCTATAAATTTTTTGGAACAAAAAAAAAACCCAGAGGAATTAAGGATAAAGAACTGAGGAAAAAAAGGTTCACAAAAAAAAAAGAAGGAAAAAAAAAAAAAAAAAAAAGAATAAAGGGTAAACTTGTCATTTTAAGATCAAAATTGACAGTTGGCAAGTTCCGTAACTGAGGTAACGGCCATATGTACCAATTTTCGGTCGGGCAAATAACCTCAGGTACTGTAGTGATATTTTTTGAAGTTCAGGTACCAAAAATTATAAGGAAAAAAAATTCAGGTACCGTATGAACCATTTTCTCTATAATTAAATGAGAATTGAACCACGTTGCTCAATTAAAGTCATGTAAGAGCAGTAACAGTTTGGCAATTATTTGAGATATTTCTTTTGGCAGAAGATTGTAGTTTTCTTGAATAGTAGGGGTAGGGAGGGGTTAGAGGTATGTGTCCAAGACGGTTGGGAGGAGTAATGGCCTTTAGTTGGGAAGAGCAGGGTTAAGCTCAGAACGAATAGTAGTGCTCCACGTAGTATATAGTTGGGAACGGTGACCTATTAATGGGAGTTGACATCTATTTGATATGTCCAGAAGTCCAGATTACAGAGAGATGAGAGAGATGGGGAAAATGCAGACGGTCACCCCTACATCAATAAGTCCATCACCTAATCAATTTTTGCATGCCAAGTATCGGCAGACAGGCCCACCTCATAATTTATATAGTTTGGAGGTTTCTTTGGAAAGACTCTACCAGTTATGAAGCCTATAAGGCTATACCCGAAGGGAAAATGTGGATTCATTGTTGCTGGATGAGTGTTTTGCTGTTTTCAAGGTCGATATCTGTTAAAATCATTGGAAATGAGCTTTGTACATGTCATATACATAATTTTAGTCGAGTTACGTATCCGAATGTCTCCGAATGAACAAATTTGTTCAACAATAGATGTAGAAAAACGTTTGTCATATACATACTATACCAATAGTTTCCTTCCAAAATAAGCTCGCTTGTCCCTTGCATTTATTAGACAAGGTCGTTTGTTAACGCTAGACAAAGCAAAGACTATCAGATAGTCACTATCTCATTTTCTTAGGGGGTTAAGATTAAGATGTTGTACGGTTTGGAGTTCATACCATAAAGGCTAGGATTACCCTCATGTTGAGGGGCATTCGGGTTCGTACGTCTGTGGTGGAAGATTAGTCTATCTTTGTTGTAATACCCTCGTAGATCTCAGTTCTAATATTGGTTCAGTATGTGTATTACTAATTCGCTAACTTAACCAGACTGACTTGATACCTCATATCTCGTTAAAAATAATAATAATAAATAACTAGTTGACATTTAATGCTTTATTTGTTTTAAATTTTGATATCTCTTAAGATCATAGAAATGAGTTTTGTACATGTCATATACATAATTTTGGTCGAAATCTGTATCAAATATCCCCGAAGGAACATATGAACATTTGTTCAACAATAGAGGTAGAAAACATTGCCACAGCCCAGAGACATGATTTTGGTAGGGTTTCCTTTCAAAGTGAGCTAGCTTAACCCTTGTATTTATCAGACAATGACGTTTTGTTAACTTCAGCAAAGGACTATCTTTTAGCATTTTCTGATGGTTAATGTTAAGATATTGTTGTTCGGTTTGGATTTCATACCATGTAGTCTAGGATACCCCTCATGTTGGTTAAATTTTCATAGTTTCGTGTAGCCAACTACAAATCTTTGGGGAGAAAATTTGGGTTTACAAAAAGTGATTGATAAAATACATTTTCCACTTGGTATTGATCTGCTGAATTCAATCATGTTGGATTCATGAACCTACAAGGCTACAATACCCCCATGAAGAATGTGAGTCAAAACTCACACCAAGCTGATGTTTTCATCGTTCACGGATTGTTTGGTGATTAGGGTTCCTCACTTCTACAAGGACGAGAAATATCTAAACGGCATGTAGTCACACATACATATAAAAACACAAGATTATAAATAGCCGAAACATACAATGCTCCGATCTGCGTGCAACAATTTCATCAAAAAGGAATAACAGTATTCTAGTTGGTTCTTGTTTACCTAAACGTGTCAATGTGACAATGTCCAAACCAGACCCATTTAAATGAACATTTCAGTTGAGCAGACGTAAAATCCATTGAACATTTATGTCCTCACTGTGCGTTTGGGGAAGTTACTCAAGTTAGTTTGGTCTAGTTGGATCATATTAGTTGAACATTAAAGATACTAAATTCAAGGCAATTCTATGCATTGCAGGTGACATCAAGATAAATGAGACAGAGAGATTGAATCATTTAACATCATCATTATGAAATCACCAATCTGGAAAAGATACACAATAGAGCAATACTTTACTCCACAGTATGCACTATTACATAATCAAATGAAAGCATCAAACAAAATGGCAACAATCATGAATTATTTAGATTTTGATACAGAACACATCAGGTACCTGCAGGAAAATGCATCAATAGAAATAAAATCTCTCTATCTTGAACTCCCCATTGCAATAACTAATCGGCCTTCTCATTTTTGGGGCCAAAAATGCCTTTCACTGACTGGAAAACCTCTTCAATAGGCCTCCCAGCATCAATCTTTCGAACCTTCCCCTGGGCGTTATAGTACTCTAAAACTTTTTTAGTAGACTCTAGAAAAACCTTAAACCTCTTCCTTATTGTTTCTACATTATCATCCTCTCTCCCCTGGTTCCTACTCAAAAGGCGCCTCTCCATCTCCTCTTCAGAACAATCAAAATACAGGACGAATGAGGGCACGATTTTAGTCACATCCTCAAATGCAGCACGGTTTTCTTCATTACGAGGAAACCCATCAATGAGAAACTTGTCATTACCACTCTCCAGCATTGCTCGCTCCAGAAGCTTAATCGTCACCACCGCAGGAACAATTTGTCCTTCTTTGATCATGTTCGAAATCATGGTTCCATTTTCAGAACCAGAATTCCTTTCAGCTCGTAGAAGATCGCCAGCACTGAGATGGGTGTACCCAAAATGCTTAACAATGTTTGCACATTGGGTACCCTTTCCACTGCCTGGACCACCCAAGACAAACACTACACTAGGATTCAGATCAGCTAAGCTTCGAGCTGTCTCCTTGTTGTCGACTGCGCCCACAGCTGTTCCCATTGGCACCAACTAATCGTCTCTGAATCTGCACAAACTAAAACATCTGCTACTGTAAAATCTCAAGTAGATCCAAAAGAGAAATAAGCACTGCTATTGCTTCTAGCAAATTTTCCTTTTAAAGAATGCAACATATATCCAGATTCAACACATAATAAAATTCTACTACAACAATCACAATAATAATATGAACAATCAAATGCAATGTATATCACAATCAAAACAATAGTCAACTCCTAATAAACAAGAGCAATGTGGCTTCTGACAATCCTATAAAACTGTATGATCTACACAAGCTGAGGCTATACAAATCAAATCAAAACAAAATTTCAGTGTCATTGCTGATTTCATTTTGCACCAAATTACGCAGATTCATTAGAAAAACATAGCAAACACATACTGATCTGATCATTAAAGTGACCAAGCGTATTTGTACTAATGTAAGAAAGATGATAGAATAACATGAAAACCATATTCCATGATAACAATTTCATCATGTACATTGGAATGGAATGTAAGAAACCCAAGAGGGTAAATCTAGAATTCTAATCAATGGTTAAAACAAACATGAACAACATAGAACTCAATAAAAAGTGATCTAGGAAAGAGTTAAAAGTACCTGATCTGGGTGGGCAGTGAAAGCAGATCCGCGATGAGATGGAGGATTCAGACAGCAGAGGATATATATATACAGCTAGCAGATCTGTTTCAATTGGAGCGGAGATGGTAGTATAATTTCAGGTATATATGCTGATAGGCTATAGAAAAACTGAAACTTTTGGACAAAGTTAGCTTTTTTATTTATCGTTTTTTTTTTTTACTGTTAGCTCTCAGACAGTAAAACTTTATCACACCACTGTAAAAAATAAACTTTTGGGCATTTATCAAGCATGAAAATTTGGTTAGCTGATTTGACATGAAAATCTGCCAAGATCGGATTTTTGACTTGAAAATTGATTGAACAATAGTTATTAAATATATTCTCCTTCTAATGACACCAAGCTCAAATTATGATCGTTTATAGATGGCGGATAACTGGCAAAACAAACATCAACGTCCAACCAAGACCCATCTAAATCAAACTTTGAATTGAATAGAAATATTTACCATCATCATTATGAAAGCAGCAATCTGGAAATGATATGCAAAAGCAGTGAATTGAAATTAGCCAGAAGTTTTGGCAACAAATATATTTTATAAAGATTCAAACTTTAATACACAAATCGGCCGAGCTCAACTAACTAAAAAAAATCACCAATCTGGAAAAGATACACAATAGAGCAATACTTTACTCCACAGTATGCACTATTACATAATCAAATGAAAGCATCAAACAAAATGGCAACAATCATGAATTATTTAGATTTTGATACAGAACACATCAGGTACCTGCAGGAAAATGCATCAATAGAAATAAAATCTCTCTATCTTGAACTCCCCATTGCAATAACTAATCGGCCTTCTCATTTTTGGGGCCAAAAATGCCTTTCACTGACTGGAAAACCTCTTCAATAGGCCTCCCAGCATCAATCTTTCGAACCCTCCCCTGGGCGTTATAGTACTCTAAAACTTTTTTAGTAGACTCTAGAAAAACCTTAAACCTCTTCCTTATTGTTTCTACATTATCATCCTCTCTCCCCTGGTTCCTACTCAAAAGGCGCCTCTCCATCTCCTCTTCAGAACAATCAAAATACAGGACGAATGAGGGCACGATTTTAGTCACATCCTCAAATGCAGCACGGTTTTCTTCATTACGAGGAAACCCATCAATGAGAAACTTGTCATTACCACTCTCCAGCATTGCTCGCTCCAGAAGCTTAATCGTCACCACCGCAGGAACAATTTGTCCTTCTTTGATCATGTTCGAAATCATGGTTCCATTTTCAGAACCAGAATTCCTTTCAGCTCGTAGAAGATCACCAGCACTGAGATGGGTGTACCCAAAATGCTTAACAATGTTTGCACATTGGGTACCCTTTCCACTGCCTGGACCACCCAAGACAAACACTACACTAGGATTCAGATCAGCTAAGCTTCGAGCTGTCTCCTTGTTGTCGACTGCGCCCACAGCTGTTCCCATTGGCACCAACTAATCGTCTCTGAATCTGCACAAACTAAAACATCCGCAACTGTAAAATCTCAAGTAGATCCAAAAGAGAAATAAGCACTGCTATTGCTTCTAGCAAATTTTCCTTTTAAAGAATGCAACATATATCCAGATTCAACACATAATAAAATTCTACTACAACAATCACAATAATAATATGAACAATCAAATGCAATGTATATCACAATCAAAACAATAGTCAACTCCTAATAAACAAGAGCAATGTGGCTTCTGACAATCCTATAAAACTGTATGATCTACACAAGCTGAGGCTATACAAATCAAATCAAAACAAAATTTCAGTATCATTGCTGATTTCATTTTGCACCAAATTACGCAGATTCATTAGCAAAACAAAGCAAACACATACTGATCTGATCATTAAAGTGACCAAGCGTATTTGTACTAATGTAAGAAAGATGATAGAATAACATGAAAACCATATTCCATGATAACAATTTCATCATGTACATTGGAATGGAATGTAAGAAACCCAAGAGGGTAAATCTAGAATTCTAATCAATGGTTAAAACAAACATGAACAACATAGAACTCAATAAAAAGTGATCTAGGAAAGAGTTAAAAGTACCTGATCTGGGTGGGCAGTGAAAGCAGATCCGCGATGAGATGGAGGATTCAGACAGCAGAGGATATATATATACAGCTAGCAGATCTGTTTCAATTGGAGCGGAGATGGTAGTATAATTTCAGGTATATATGCTGATAGGCTATAGAAAAACTGAAACTTTTGGACAAAGTTAGCTTTTTTATTTATCGTTTTTTTTTTTTACTGTTAGCTCTCAGACAGTAAAACTTTATCACACCACTGTAAAAAATAAACTTTTGGGCATTTATCAAGCATGAAAATTTGGTTAGCTGATTTGACATGAAAATCTGCCAAGATCGGATTTTTGACTTGAAAATTGATTGAACAATAGTTATTAAATATATTCTCCTTCTAATGGCTGGGATGACTAGTCTCTTCAATATAAAACTAATTGTCCAAGGGCAACGGCAACTTTTACATGGGCCAGGCTTATGAGTGATTTGCGGATTAATCGAGCATTTTTTTCTTTTTAATATCTGCCAAACTGATTCGTGGTATTTTAAATTTAGTAAAAGAACTTTTTTTTTCCAAACTAAACTAAGCTAAAAAGTACCTCTCAGGAATATTAGAGAACAATGGGATGTAGATTCCTGGTTCAATTGTTATCACCTGTGTACAACCAGAACGATCTTGTCAAAAAAAAAAAAAAAAACAATGAAGCAGCCTTAAGAGCAATGTGGCTTCTGACAATCCTATAAAACTGTATGATCTACACAAGCTGAGGCTATACAAATCAAATCAAAACAAAATTTCAGTATCATTGCTGATTTCATTTTGCACCAAATTACGCAGATTCATTAGCAAAACAAAGCAAACACATACTGATCTGATCATTAAAGTGACCAAGCGTATTTGTACTAATGTAAGAAAGATGATAGAATAATATCACAAAATATCTTTTTAACACATCATCCTGCTCAACCAGTTCAAAAACTAAATTATTGGAATTTTCATTGTTAAGATATGTAATAACTACTGATACAAATCTGAACAGTAATCTTCAAAGAGCAGTCATAAACGGAAATTATAGCAGGATCCTAAATTCAAATCTGTGACTCTCCCAATATATATTGAATTTGATATGGCTGAGCTCTATAGTGGCAGGACAGGTTTACACATGGAAGAGTTTTTTAATGTGAAATAACTGTTGATCCAAAGTTCCAAACTGTTTAAAATTTAAAGAATATAGATTAACAAACAGATATTTTAGTTTCAATTCTAAATAAAAAAAGAGAGAAGGAAAAGGAAAGGCAATCATCCAGAAAATTGGCAGTACTTTTCTTGCTTAGTCATTACAAGGAGAGTCAAAACACATGCCTAGTACAAATATAAAAAAACTGAAATTGCTGACTAGGGATGGATAGAGAAACCTATGGAAGTAGGGTTCAGCTGATGGTAGGAACGGCTCAACTGATAGTGGGAACTACGTCTAGAGTCCTCCTTCAGAATCCCAATTCTGGGATGACTAGTCTCTTCATTATAAAACTAATTGTCCAAGGGCAACGGCAACTTTTACATGGGCCAGGCTTATGAGTGATTTGCAGATTAATCGAGCATTTTTTTCTTTTTAATATCTGCCAAACTGATTCGTGGTATTTTAAATTTAGTAAAAGAACTTTTTTTTTTCCAAACTAAACTAGGCTAAAAAGTACCTCTCAGGAATATTAGAGAACAATGGGATGTAGATTCCTGGTTCAATTGTTATCACCTGTGTACAACCAGAACGATCTTGTCAAAAAAAAAAAAACAATGAAGCAGCCTTGCTGGCCAGAGTATGTGTACACACAACTGACACAACAATTAATGCAACACAGTCATCATTTCAACTATAAAGCAGGTAAATTGAAAAAAATAAACATATATAAGCTAGAAAGATGCATGTTCTTCGCTAAGGGAGCCAACTTACAACACCGGACGTCAAAGGATGGTCGTAGCTGACCTTAGAACAATCATGGACATCCATTCCTAGATAGTGACCTGGACAGAAAAGGAAGAGGCAAAAAACTTTTATCACAAAATATCTTTTTAACACATCATCCTGCTTAACCAGTTCAAAAACTAAATTATTGGAATTTTCATTGTTAAGATATGAAATAACTACTGATACAAATCTGAACAGTAATCTTCAAAGAGCAGTCATACACGGAAATTATAGCAGGATCCTAAATTCAAATCTGTGACTCTACCAATATATATTGAATTTGATATGGCTGAGCTCTATAGTGGCAGGAAAGGTTGACACATGGAAGAGTTTTTTAATGTAAAATAACTGTTGATCCAAAGTTCCAAACTGTTTAAAATTTAAAGAATATAGATTAAAAAACAGATATTTTAGTTTCAATTCTTAATAAAAAAAGAGAGAAGGAAAAGGAAAGGCAATCATGCAGAAAATTGGCAGTACTTTTCTTGCTTAGTCATTACAAGGAGAGTCAAAACACATGCCTAGTACAAATATAAAAAAACTGAAATTGCTGACTAGGGATGGATAGAGAAACCTATGGAAGTAGGGTTCAGCTGATGGTAGGAACGGCTCAACTGATAGTGGGAACTACGTCTAGAGTCCTCCTTCAGAATCCCAATCTCCTTGAGTCCTTTTTGAAGCATGTCAACCTATGCATGCAAGTCATTAGGTAAGATTAGGTCTCATAAAGCAAAGATGAAATTCTCTACTAGAAAATTAACAAATACAAATTTGTTTCAAAGGATCATACAGAAAAGTTGTGTATTTGCCGAATGGTAGCACCAGGTTTGCAAAGCTTCACGCATTCCTTGTTTGTTCGCAGAATAAGATCATATAGCTCTTCCTGAAATATAGACCTCATTGATAAGCCTCATATGACGTTGTGAACTAATGGAGACAGATCATACTGGACTTTTTCATACTAAAACATAGATATGTTCATAAGATTGCATGCCAGTATGAAACTACAGTTGTAACTCCCAGCCTCAATTTAAGAGAAATGTAAAAGAAAGAAAGATAGATGGATAGATTATTGATTTACAAAGTGATAAAATCGAAGGTAATCCATACTATGTTTACAAGAAGCAGAGATGCCCCCAATTAAGTGAGTTTCAATTCCTAGTAGCATACTCATGTGAGATAGTGTCCAAAGATAAACACATAAAGTTCAAATGTTAAAAAGAAACTTTTTAACAGCTTTGATAGATATTCTAAACCAAGACAAGGCAGATAAATCATTATTTAAAATCCTATTAAAAAGGTGAAGAAACATTTAGCCATCCATACTTGAGCTGAAGAAAAGCTTCCACAGGGTGGCCAGGTGCGGGTTAGATCACTGACATAACCATGAAATTCGCAACCAACATCCATCAAGACAAGTTCTCCTTCCTTTATCTGCACAACAATACATATCAATCTTTGTAAGTATACAAAGGACTCCCTAAGAACAAATAGAATTCTTTCATTTTACTAATCTAGATTGTGACCAGAAAAAGTAGACATTGGATTTGGTAATCAACTCACTTTCTGATCATTTCGAGAATAATGTATTACACTAGCATTAGGCCCTCCACCAACCACAGGGTTGAACCTGTAATGGAGAATGAAATTAGCGAATCCTCCACACAAAAAAAAAATTGTAAAGTACTGACAATAACCATCAAATGATTATCTTAGAAAACCAAATTTCAGCTATAATAGCGAGTTATATAATAAATTACATTTTGGATGAGACCATCCAGAAAAGAAAAAAGCTTACGCCATTCTCTGGGCACCCCTCATTTTGCATTCATATTCCATCTTAGCTGAAAGCATACCCTCATAAGGATGTATCTTTGAATGTAACATGGTCTGCAACAGAGCCTGTCCAAGACCAATATATAAATTTTTTACTATTAATACAAGCCAGGAATATCCGGTATTACTACTTTTCAAATATATAGTAGTACTATAAGCTTTTGCTTTTCAATAATATTGCAGTACTACAAGCTTTTATGATATACTATATGGTGTTGCAGGAACAGCTTTAAACATTATACAACAAGTCATATAACATGAAAAACAAAAAGACGAATGCCTCCTGATTATGATATGCAGTAAAAATTGGATCATCACTTAACAATTGTAGACCTACTCTTACTGAAATGGTATGATCTGAATTCTGAACCAACTGTATAACCCAACATGGATCCAATGTGAAGCCTACATATATGCTATAGATTTGCACAATGAGACAGAATGTGGTAGGACATATGGGCTTATGAAAGAGTTAGCAGTGGGATTGAATTGAGTACCTGGCAAGCAATTGCTGCAGACTCTCTCATTAACTTGAGCTCTGCCGATGACTTTATCAACCGTAACTGATGTGTGAGAACTGAAACATCTTTCACTTCTCCAGAGGTAGCTGCTTTCTGAAAGGCATCCAATTCCATATATGTTGGTACAGCCGTCTGCACATTGTGGAACAGCTTGGACGATCTCCTCATAAAATCTGGGAGGATCTGCAGTCAGTAAAAGAAAAGGCAATGTACATATAATGATAAAATGCATAAGAAGGATCCAAGCAGCTGTTAAACCACACCAGCCAAGAACTTCAGAATGTTTCTATGTGAAAACGAGCTAAGAGGACAGTAAGGGAATAAAACCACTAATCATGCCAATTCTGAACAAACAATTGGTACACTTAGACATGTTTAACAAGGGTATGTGCTGGTTTGTGGCATTTGGTATGAGTATGATAACACCGTATGGATTTTTGTTGGTGATATGGGAAACATCTCTATGTAGCTGATGTTAAGTGATCTTACCAAAAAGTTCATGATTAATGCTCAACTCCCAAATCTATTGAAATGTATACAAGTATGCTCAACTCCCAACTCCCAATTTAATTTAAATTGGCACATTTCTGTAGGCTTCAAATATCAGTAGTATTCAACTGACCTCCCGTAATTTGCTCATTGGATATGCTTTATCAGCCTTAAATACTTCTAGTGCTGCACTAATTCCTGCAGTTTGTCCTTGCCAAGTCACATCCTACAAATAAACATAGGTCAGAGAAAATAAATGAGGTAAGGAAGCTTATCTATCTGTGTAAAATACATTGCAGCCACGAGTAAACTATATGCACAGATTAGTAACATGATACATGGCAGCTACCTTTTGAAATGACAACTTTCTCAGACAACAATAATAACATGCACATTTCAGATAACATTATATATTAGCATGTAAACACCTTCCTTGACCAGCGAAAAAACATAACCCATATTTGATGTGTGTTTAATATTGTGAACATATATCTCAAATTGCTTTGTATTCACTTTTCTTGAGAAAAATACAAGAAATGGATTCTGATAGGACAAATGAATACAAATATGATTCTGTGAATCCACTCCAGCTAAAACTAAGTAAAAACGAAACAGAACTTAGCACAGGATATAAAATACTATCATACAAGGCTGAGCATACTTGAGTTGTTGGTTCAGGCATGAACATGCAAAAACCGCATTCATGACCCAAGACCGCCACGCCACCAGGTTGCTGGCAGCCAGTAATGTACGAGTAATCAGCATCTTGCCGATACGTATAAGGAACAACATCATTCATCATCTTCACCGGCGCAGCTGCAAAGATGGCCAAGCCATTCTCTGGGAGCACATCCAACAACCTTTTTCTTCTCAATATGTACTCCTCCAAAGATATGCCGGGCGTAATCTCCCCTTCTTTCATCAACTGCAAATCCAAACAACAATTACAACGCAATAATTGACACCAAGAACAACACAATGTGCACAATCACTACCTGTGGATGAGATGAAGGAGTTGGCTGCCCAATGTCAACAATGTTCTTGGTGCAAAATGCACGGCGTCCAATAGTCTGTAAATCCAATTCAAGTACAAGACTTTAGCTTCACTTCAATATATCTACTTACTGAACCATATGGGTTAGATTAAAGACACCATTTTTTTTTTTTTTTCCACCAAATGCTATAAAAATTTGGAAGTTCAGCAGAAAAGGGACGATTTGGGCAGAAATGGATCATTACCCAGTTGAAGATTCAGCCCAACAGATCAAATAAACAATTCAAATGATAAAGGAATACCTGCTTGTATGAAATTCTCTGCAGAAGTTTTCCAATAAGAATCCGCATTTTGCTGCGTTCACAGATATCTTTTAATCTGAAGAATCAAAAGCTGGAGTCTTTGTTTATGGTGTGTTGAAGAGGGCAATCCAACTTTCGGGTTTTGGGGTTTTAGGGTTTAAGTTGGATATGGTTGGGGGTTTTAGCTAGACTACCCAAACACCCAAAGCCTCCCCTGAAATACAGTAGGTGTCATCTTTAACAACCAGAATCCACTTCTATTTTATTTTTATTTTTATTTTCCTAAACTTTAATCTGTTTCCTTTTTAAAGAAAACATAAGAAATAATTAAGTTTTTCTTGATAAATAAGAAATAATTAAGTTGATTACTATGAAGTTCTTGACCTTTGAAACTTAGAATTAATTATGTTAGTATAGGTCAAAATTAATTAAGTCGTATATTGGCATTCTTAATATAAAATTTTAGTCATAAGTCTAAGCTAAAAGTTGTGTCATGTTTAGGATGAAGACTCTGTCGTATGAAATGGAAACTCAATGCACTCAATGTTTTTACTGACTCTTCATGTTACGCCACAGCTAATTACATTGCATTTCACGATGTTGTGTGTCTTTGTGCATACTGGGATTGGTGTCTGTGTTGCAAACCCAGTTAGGTTAGTATTTGTATATCAATGTCATCTTCGTTTTAAGTTGTCCCAAGTGGATGTCATAAGTGTTTTTCTTAATGGTTTCTTACAAGAGGAGGTGTATGTAGAACAACCTCAGCGATTCAAAGATCCCTGCAATCTTGATCATGTGTACAGACTTAAGAAAACTTTGTATGGATTGAAACATACTCCTAGGGTATGATATGAGCATTTGTGCACTCATTTGTTGACCAAAGAATATGTTAGAAGAGCTAGTGTCTGTGTTGCAAACCCAGTTAGGTTAGTATTTGTATATCAATGTCATCTTCGTTTTAAGTTGTCCCAAGTGGATGTCATAAGTGTTTTTCTTAATGGTTTCTTACAAGAGGAGGAGTATGTAGAACAACCTCAGCGATTCAAAGATCCCTGCAAGCTTGATCATGTGTACAGACTTAAGAAAACTTTGTATGGATTGAAACATACTCCTAGGGTATGATATGAGCATTTGTGCACTCATTTGTTGACCAAAGAATATGTTAGAAGAGCTATAGACAAAACCTTGTTTGTGAAAAAGGGATAAGAATCATGTGATTGATGAAAAATATAGAAAATGATCGTTGTGATTAGTGTCATTAGACTATTGATCACAATGGTATGGTGTCTTTGATCTAGACACAACAAGGGAAATATAAATCTCTGAATGAATGACAATAGAAGGGATTGAAGTTTCTTTTATAGACCTCAACCATTGTGCCTCTTGAGTGAAGAGATGTGACTATTGATTATTTATACCTCTTCACTATAATTATAATTATTAGCATGCATAATTATAATTATCAGCATACCTTTTCATTATAATTATCAGCACACATGTACCCATTCAGTTCCATATAATTGTACATTTTCAAGATACGTGAATTTCATTGTTCAAGTGCTTGATGCACCAATGTTATTGTACATCTCCTCACACATAGCATACTCATTGTGAAGCCATTTTATCACACGATCATATTCCAACATCTCCATTCAAGTTTCCAACGATTGCCATGTTCTGGGATATTTTTACTGAGTGTTACTTATTTAATTAATTGCAATCACTATTAACTATTCATCCTGATATTTTGAGTATCATATACCTGATTACGCTGGACTTTCCAACCATCAGATAATGATTTCATTTACCATGTGCGTAGGCTTTTGAATCATTTTCCATCTGACCACAACTTATCTCATTTAATAAGTTGGCACCATTCTCATATATATATTAGGACTTTTAACCATCTGCATCTAATATTAATGGTGACTTAATAATCTGCACTAACTTGAAAATTATACAAATTCATTCTCGTTGAGCACTAACTTGAATATTATACAAATTCATTCTTGTTGCCTCAAAGTGGATTTTACAAGCAAGAAGATTTGTTATAATTTTGTTTCTTAGTTAATGCCTCTATCTTATTTCCGACCAATTTCAATCATATAGAATTGTATCAATTGTCATTTTTAGGCGTCCTTAAAACAACAATGATACTTACCAACATGCTTAATCACATCTAGATGATTTTAAATCCATTTTACAAACATGCTCTTTGAATTTTTCTAGAGTTAATCCTTTGGTCATAGGATCAGGCACCATATGTTCAGAGGGTAGTAGTCGACTTTTACTTCACCTATTTCCACTATATCTTGTAATACTCTATGTCAATGTGTTTTTCTTTGGAATATTTGCTCCACTTTTAATCAGAAAGATGACGGACTTATTATCACAAAACACATCAACAACCTTTTTAGCTATACCTATATTCATATAATCTATAAAACGTTTGGCCCATATTGCAATACTTACTAATGTGCTACAAGAAATATATTCTGCCTCCATGGTTGACTTTGCAACACATCCATATTTCTAACTTAACCAAGAAATAGCAGTTCCACCAAATAAAATGATGTTACCGCTTGTGGACTTTCTGTCATTCAAGTCTCCAGCGAAATCTGCATCACTATAGCAAATCAAATCTAAATAACTTATTCCAAAACAAAGTTTCATACCTTAAGTGCCTTTCAGATATCTCATAATCCTTTAAACCGCTTGTCAATGTTCTTTGTCAGGATTAGATTGATATTTGCTTACTAATCCTACAGCATGACAAATGTCTGGTCTAGTACTTGTCATTGCATACATCAAGCTACCCATGGCTTGAGCATATAGAACATTTTTCATGTATTTTATTTCTTCTTGTTTGTGTAGGACATATCTCTTTTGTCAGAATTATTCGCTTACTAATGGGCGTACTAACTGAGTTGCATTCTATCATATTGAATCTTTTAAAGATCTTATCCAGATAGTTCTCTTGGTCCAAGTATAGTAGTTTGGAGTTTCTATCCCTAGTAATCTTTATTCCCAAGACATAGGAAGCTTCTCTCATATCTTTCATCTCAAACTTGGAATCTAGATATGATTTTTTTTAGTAATCATGTCCATGCAATTTCCAGCAAGCAAGATATCATCTATATAAAGAGACAAGAGACAAAACTTGTCTTGACACTTCCAAGTATATACACAGTGATCTAGTATGTTCATTTGATAACCTATCTCAAGGATAGCTTGGTGAAACTTTAAATACCATTGTCTAGATGATTGTTTAAGTCCATGCAATGATTTCTTTAACTTATAGACTTTGTTTTCAAGTTCTTTCACATGAAATCCTTCTGGTTGAACCATATAGATGTCTTCCTTTAAATCTCCATTAAGAAAAGCTGTTTTGACATCTAGTTGGTAGAGTTCTAAATTCATTATTGCAATAATTGCCATGGGTATTCTAATGGATTGAGACTTTGCAACCAGAGAATATGTATCAACAAAGTCTATACCTGATTTTTGTGTATAACCTTTAGCCACTAAACGAGCTTTGTATCTATCTAAGGTACCATCAGCTTTAAACTTTTTCCGAAGTACCCATTTACAACCAATGGGTTTCCTTCCAATAGGCAGATCAACTAGTTCCCAAACTTTATTTGTCTTGATGGAATCTATTTCCTCTTCCATGGCTTCTTGCCATTGTTGTGAATTAAATCCATCTATTACTTCTTTAAATTTTTTTGGGTCTCTACTAATTCATCTAACTCTTCAAGATTGAAAACATAATGATCCTTCAATCTTCTAGATGGTTTTTTTTTCTCGTCTCCCATTGTTTTGAACATTGTTATTAGGATCAAATGACATAATATCAATCATATTTTGATCATCATCATTCATATCTATATCCATGTCATTGTCATGATCATCAATATCTATATCTCCCACTTGATCATGAACAATGTCATGATTACCAAGTTGGTCATAATCAAAGTCATCCTGGTTTGCTTTCAAGTCAGACTTTTGAATTAGAGTAATCACATCAGTGGTGTCTATAAAAGCAACATCTCTGCTTTCTATCAATCCTTTATCTTAGTGATAAAAGCGATATCCTATACTATTTTCGGGATATCTAATTAATTTACATTCCAAAGTCTTAGAATTTAACTTATCTCTAAGTGGTTTTGAAATCAAAACATTTGCCTTGCAACCCCAGACTTTTAAGTTTGACAAATCTGGTTTTCTTTCATGCCATAATTTGTATGGTATTAATGGTTTAGCCTTAGTATTTACTCTATTTAGTAAATATGAAGCAGTGGACAATGCTTTTCCCCAAAAATGAAAAGGCAAGTCTGCATGGGACATGCATCATTGATCTTGTCATCTCCATTAGGGTTCTATTTCTTCTTTCTATGATGCAATTTTGCATGTTGTGGTGTATACGGCATGGTATAATTGTGTCTTATGCCATGTTCTTAGCAGAATTCATCAAAGGCTTCATATTCACCACCTCTATCACTATTAAGGAACTTTATAGGTCTCGCTAATTGAGTTTCTACTTCTTTCTTAATTACTTGAATTTTTCCAAGGCATCCGATTTATTTTTCAAGAAGTAGACATACCCATAACGAGAATAATCATCGATGAATGTAACAAAATATTTCATTCCTCTACGAGTCTTCGTTCTCATAGGCTCACATAAATCCGAATGTATAAAATCAAGTAAATTAGAAGATTGCCAATGTTTAGAAAATGATTTTCTAGACATTTTTCCTTTGATACATGATTCACATGTTTCAAAATCATTCAAATTTACTTGAACTAACATTCCAATTTTGCTCGTTCTGAGTAATTTATTTTTATTTATATGTGTCCTAATCTCAAATGCCACAATAAAGTTGTATTTGAAGTAGAAACAAAAATATACTCAGAAGGAATACTTTTATTACTAATAATAACTGTATACATATCATAGATTCTAGTACCCTTGAGTACTATTCGACCATCTTTACCAATAGTGACCACATCATTTTTGAATCTCACTTCAAAATCTTTCCTTTAATTTCAAGCATAGCAACAAAATTAAGATCTCTTCTAATGGTGGGTGCATACAAGACATTTTTTGAGAATCACATTTGTGCCATTACACGGAAGCTTGCAATCTCCTTCTCCAAGAACATCTATGTATGTATTGTTTTCCATGAATAAACGATGCTCTATCTCCTTGTGTTTTTTTTTTGATGTTATTGAAAAATGATTTGTTCTTGCAAACATGTCTTGTAGCTTCGGAGTCAACACACCATTGTTCTTCATAATCCACTATGAGTGCTGCAAGGACTGTTAGAATTAATTCCTTAGGCGCTTGTCATTGGTCTTTTGATGTTTGAGACATTTCGATCTAATGTGACCAATTTCTCCACAGATGTAACACCCATGCTTTTTGCCTTTGAAATTGTGATTCTTCTTGTTGCTAGTCTTGTAGAGACTATGATTGTTTCTTTTATGTCTTTGTGACTCCTTAGCTATTAGGAGGTTACCTCTACCATTTTCCTTTTTTCTTTTGTTCATTCTCACTTCTTCAACAGCCAACATAGCAAGTAAATTGTTCATGGATAACTCTTTTTGGCCATAGGTCAAGGAAGTCACCACATGATCCCATGATTTGGGAAGACTGTTAAGAAGTGTAAAACTTACATTTGATCAAGAATAGGAGGACTAGCATTGGATATGTCCTTTGCTAATTCCTCCATTTTGGTAATATGATCCATCATTTTCGTTCATATGAGTGCTGTTATATTTCTCAAGCAACAATTGAATGTATGTTTGAGATTTAAGTCCGTACTTTTCATCTAATACATTCATGATTTCTTTGGCAGTCATATATCCTTCACAAAGAGGAATCAAATCATCTTCCATATGGTTAAGAATTATAGCAATAGCTAATGCATTATCTTCTTTCCATTTAGTATAATTTCGAGATGCAACATGAGGCTTT
>BDJD01007498.1:67101-89845 GCA_002564525.1 Rosa multiflora
ATACAACTTTATGCATTTATGCCTGCCCTTTTGTTTTCTTATAATCTAAACTGAGGCAAAGAGAGAGGATATGAGTACGTGAGTAATGATAAAAGCTGCATCAAAAGCCTAAAGAATCATACCGGTGATCAAAAACAAAGTTCTTCCCTCTGAAAAAACCACCATCTGGAAACTGTTCCAAATAACGCTGTATTCCACCATATAACTGCAAACAAATTCACAAAGCAAAAGAGGCTATTAGCATCATCATCAGGAAGTACAAATCTTATTGTCTAAGAAAACAAAATGCTACTGTGTCACAAGAGCACACCTGAAACACGTTCTCAAACCCAGCACCTTTTGACCTAATATAGGCTGATGCCATTTCACACCTGATTCCTCCAGTGCAATACCTGGTAATGGAAACCAAAATATCAAGTAAGTAACACATAAACTTTCATGGAGATAGTTATGTCCACTGCATGCTGACTGAGTACACAACAAAAAAAGATGACTATTTTTTCTATGAGAACTAACAGCATAACATAAAACTAAACCCCTTAAAGGTTTATATAAGCACTTACATAAGAACTGATTTTCCTTGCAATTGATCAGAGTTATCATCTATCCATGAGGGAAGATCACTGTACTGCCTAATGCCGGGGTCCAAAGTTTCCACATTTGGGGGGTGGAACTTCCCAATTCTTGTTTCATATAGATTCCTTGCATCCAATAGAACAAGTTCTCTATTGTGTTCTTTGCCCTCTTTGTCTAATTGCCCTGGAAAACATACACCAAGATACCATTACATCTATATAGCTTTCCATCTTTTTTCTACAACAAAATTTCCAACAATCAGAAGAACAGCGAATGAATAAGTGAAATAAAAAAACAAACCACAAGTTATACCAAGCAAATGAGACATTCAGACCGAAAGTCACTAACCAGCTTTCTGTAAAACGGAATGAAACTCAGCTGCGGAAAGATGCTTTCCAGCATGTGAAATCTCCGGCGATTTTATCAGAGGATTACAGCTAAGAGTAACCAATTCCTGAGTCCAACACATGTACTTATCAGAAACAGTAAGAAGTATAGTGCCACTAACTATAAATCAAAATCTCTCTCCAATGTTCCAACTGGTTATTACTAGAAGCATAGAACCCTTCTATTATCACACAATGCACACACTCCAAATTAAAGCCAAGTGCTTCAATAAATCAAAAACCGAAAAGCTGGCAATCACCTTGACAATGCGGATTGAGAGAGAAGTGAACCCACATTCCTCGGCAACCTTATCATTCGACGGTCGGCCACAAGCTGCAAGCTTGAAGTCAGTCCCGTCAAACAAACTATTCGACTCAACCGCAGCAATGTGCTTGTTCAATGCACGTAACTTGCCACCAACCTAAAACCAATCCAAACCAAAAATCAATCACGACAAAAAATTTCATCTTTTTCGAGCAATTGAGAAAAACCCAGTTCATAAAACGGAGAAAAGTTCCAATCTTTAATAACGTACGGTGACGTTGACGCCGAGAGGAGAGAGACGAACGCGGCCGAGGAGTGAGAGAGAGTTGCAGTTGGAGTCGTAGAAGTGGAAGAGGTCGTCGAGGTCTGGAATTTGGGTGTACTTGTAGTATAAAAGAACCCCATATTGGTCATCATCTTCTTGTTCTTCTTGGCTGTTAATATTGGGATCCATTGTTGAAAGCTGCTTCAGACTAGAGTTGCAAACTCCAAAGAGGCAAGAAGCAGAAAAGAAGGCTAAAAATCTGAGGTTTTAGCCCTAAAAATGTAAATTTGCAAATTAACCCCGCCAAAATATCCATATTAGCAAACGGGGTTTTAAATTTTAATCATTTTTCAAGGAAAACAGTACATTTTGGCGGTCCTGGTAAAGAAAGTAGTCATGATTCTGTACGGTTGGACTACATTTGAAGACCGAAAAATGGAAGGTTGAATGTGAACCGGTTTGTGTGAACAGGGTCAAGGAGGGGAAGGTTCAATGTGAACTGCACATTTCTGACAAACGGCCACTACTGCCATGAATAGATGTTGTCCGATATGACTAGTTGGTTTGTTTTCTTTTCAGTGAGTCAAGACAAGCAGATGAAAAGAGAGAACAAAACCATATTTATAATGTATGCAGAAGCTGAAACTCAACAAGATAACACAGCCCAAAAAAATAAAAATCAAAAATGAAGAAGCGAGCATCTTAGCGCCAATTTGAAATAAACACAAGAGTCACAGTTTTTTCCTACTAGAAGTCTAGAAGTATGGAAAGCAAAATATAATGGAAAACACCCCGATTGCAGCTTTAGCTTTTCTATCAAATTCCATAGACAAGCCTGTCATCCCTGGCCCTTGGCAGTAAGGGGAATCAAAATGAGGTTGAAAATTCATCGAAACAAGGTAACGAAACCTATGCTGCCAGAAAACAGAATCCTAAACCGCTATCTATCCAAATTTGAACCCACCAGGGGGAGCGGTGGGCTGGTTTCCCCCAAAAGTAAAACCATGTTGATTTGCATCCCCATTCTGCTGGATGTTCTGTTCATCTTCTTCCTCAGCCCAATATCTCTCCAAGATCTTCACAGCCTTCTCATAAATCTCATTGTTATCGTGCGTCTGCAGATTCTCAATCTTCTCCAATCCATCAAATTCATCAATCATTTGAGCATAAAGATTGACCCCATTATTGGCTCCCATTTCTTTGTCAGCCTCCCCCACCTTCAGAATGTTCTCAAGACCTTCAAGGCACACTGTTACTATCCTTGGATCTGGGCAGATTAGCAGATCACAGAGCGGTTTAATACAACCTTGAGTCACCAGGAATCTGCAAAAACAAATCAATCATGCATGTAAATACTAGCCTTCGTATAATACTATAATGTATTATATCCCAAATTAGACTATGATACTATCAGATAATGAACTAGATGAAAGTAAATGGTAAATAAGGATACAAAAGGAAATAAATGAGAGTATTGATTGTCATGCGCATTGTAAAAATATGTATAGGAAGGCCTAGTCAGTGTCAATAGTTAGAATGGCAACAACCTATTGCTTTAAAATTTCAACAATAAGACTGAGAAATTGTTAATCACACCTAAGGACAAGTACTATGACAATATCTCATACGGAAAATAGTAACACAGGGAAAATGATAATAATATACTTGAGATGCATATATACGCCATTTATTAACCAGCTGAAAACAGTTGTATAACCCCACTGTTTGATAGGTTCCAAAACATTGTGGGCGTCATTCTATGTTAGAGTTGGTATAAATGGAAAATAGAATTGGGTTGTATAGCATTTTCAACATGAGTATACATGCGCATGTGATGGAACAGGGAAATGAAAGTAAAAAGAGCTTATCCAGTGTAAAGGTAAAGCATACTGAATCTGTTCATGAGATCCTCCAGAAGTTGCATTTGAGATGGCCCATGCAGCTTCCTTTTTTATGTCGAATTCTGCATGTTGGAGAAGTTGTACGAGTGGGAGTATGATTTGGGCATCAATCACAGCCTGTTAAATAGAATTTGTAGAAGCCAAACGTAAGGAGTAATTAATCCACTCAGAAGTCCAGCAAGAGAATCACGAAAACTCAACCAGCAAAAGGTAATAATCCACCATCGAGGTCTGGAATTTGGGTGTACTTGTAGTATAAAAGAACCCCATATTGGTCATCATCTTCTTGTTCTTCTTGGCTGTTAATATTGGGATCCATTGTTGAAAGCTGCTTCAGACTAGAGTTGCAAACTCCAAAGAGGCAAGAAGCAGAAAAGAAGGCTAAAAATCTGAGGTTTTAGCCCTAAAAATGTAAATTTGCAAATTAACCCCGCCAAAATATCCATATTAGCAAACGGGGTTTTAAATTTTAATCATTTTTCAAGGAAAACAGTACATTTTGGCGGTCCTGGTAAAGAAAGTAGTCATGATTCTGTACGGTTGGACTACATTTGAAGACCGAAAAATGGAAGGTTGAATGTGAACCGGTTTGTGTGAACAGGGTCAAGGAGGGGAAGGTTCAATGTGAACTGCACATTTCTGACAAACGGCCACTACTGCCATGAATAGATGTTGTCCGATATGACTAGTTGGTTTGTTTTCTTTTCAGTGAGTCAAGACAAGCAGATGAAAAGAGAGAACAAAACCATATTTATAATGTATGCAGAAGCTGAAACTCAACAAGATAACACAGCCCAAAAAAATAAAAATCAAAAATGAAGAAGCGAGCATCTTAGCGCCAATTTGAAATAAACACAAGAGTCACAGTTTTTTCCTACTAGAAGTCTAGAAGTATGGAAAGCAAAATATAATGGAAAACACCCCGATTGCAGCTTTAGCTTTTCTATCAAATTCCATAGACAAGCCTGTCATCCCTGGCCCTTGGCAGTAAGGGGAATCAAAATGAGGTTGAAAATTCATCGAAACAAGGTAACGAAACCTATGCTGCCAGAAAACAGAATCCTAAACCGCTATCTATCCAAATTTGAACCCACCAGGGGGAGCGGTGGGCTGGTTTCCCCCAAAAGTAAAACCATGTTGATTTGCATCCCCATTCTGCTGGAGGTTCTGTTCATCTTCTTCCTCAGCCCAATATCTCTCCAAGATCTTCACAGCCTTCTCATAAATCTCATTGTTATCGTGCGTCTGCAGATTCTCAATCTTCTCCAATCCATCAAATTCATCAATCATTTGAGCATAAAGATTGACCCCATTATTGGCTCCCATTTCTTTGTCAGCCTCCCCCACCTTCAGAATGTTCTCAAGACCTTCAAGGCACACTGTTACTATCCTTGGATCTGGGCAGATTAGCAGATCACAGAGCGGTTTAATACAACCTTGAGTCACCAGGAATCTGCAAAAACAAATCAATCATGCATGTAAATACTAGCCTTCGTATAATACTATAATGTATTATATCCCAAATTAGACTATGATACTATCAGATAATGAACTAGATGAAAGTAAATGGTAAATAAGGATACAAAAGGAAATAAATGAGAGTATTGATTGTCATGCGCATTGTAAAAATATGTATAGGAAGGCCTAGTCAGTGTCAATAGTTAGAATGGCAACAACCTATTGCTTTAAAATTTCAACAATAAGACTGAGAAATTGTTAATCACACCTAAGGACAAGTACTATGACAATATCTCATACGGAAAATAGTAACACAGGGAAAATGATAATAATATACTTGAGATGCATATATACGCCATTTATTAACCAGCTGAAAACAGTTGTATAACCCCACTGTTTGATAGGTTCCAAAACATTGTGGGCGTCATTCTATGTTAGAGTTGGTATAAATGGAAAATAGAATTGGGTTGTATAGCATTTTCAACATGAGTATACATGTGCATGTGATGGAACAGGGAAATGAAAGTAAAAAGAGCTTATCCAGTGTAAAGGTAAAGCATACTGAATCTGTTCATGAGATCCTCCAGAAGTTGCATTTGAGATGGCCCATGCAGCTTCCTTTTTTATGTCGAATTCTGCATGTTGGAGAAGTTGTACAAGTGGGAGTATGATTTGGGCATCAATCACAGCCTGTTAAATAGAATTTGTAGAAGACAAACGTAAGGAGTAATTAATTCACTCAGAAGTCCAGTAAGAGAATCACGAAAACTCAACCAGCAAAAGGTAATAATCCACCATTTACAGAAACTATACAGAAATTCAACAGAAAAGTATGCATGTTCTTCACATACTAATAATAGCCTTTAAGAGACAATATCACCAGAAACAAAAAGAAAAAGAAAGTTTAAACTAAATAAATAATAATGATAATAGTAAAAGCAGTCTCCTGTAGTAGTCAAGTCGGAATACAGCATTAAATCCACAAAGCGAAATGCAATCTAAGGAAATTTTTACCTGTATTTGAGCTTTGTTCCCAGCTGTAATATTTGAAATTGTCCAACAAGCTTCTTTCTTGATGCTTTTTTTGTGAGTTTGATTGAGAAGTTGAGACAGGCAAGGCAGTACTCCATTTTCAATAACAAACTGAAACATTTATAAAGGTCAGTTTGTTGCTAACTTGATATATAACAAAGAAAAATCAAACCATCATTAAAGCAAAAACATTCATATCCTGTCCTATATGAAGAGCATATTTCAGATGATAGTATGTTAAGAACTAAAGTGGATAGATGGATCATAATTAATACCTGAGTCTGGGAGTCATCGCCTGTAACAATATTTCCCACTGTCCGAAGGGCAGGTATAAGAACCGTAGCCGATGGATGGCTGGCAGAAACAAATGTAATCAATAGGAAATGCACAAGGTGAATATGCTAAACAACTATGCCAAAATAATACGAAATCACTATAGGTGCACATATTGGTTTAGAAACTTACAGCAGAAGCTCCACAAGTCGTTGGCAGACGCCTGCTTCAATCACAGCCTGAATTTTGTCATTTGGGCCATCTGAGAGATATGATAGGGCCCAGCAAGCATCAGTCAAGACCTCTTCATCATTCAAGTAAATGAGTTGTTGAAGAACTGGTAAAGCGGCCTTCACCTGAAATAAAAAAAAAATGCAAACAGGCAAGCAAAAAAAGACACTTATTACTGTCAAAATGAGAGGAAAGTACATCAACTGACACTCAACATAAAGCACTACTACATCTGCAAGTTTTAACCATAAAAACAAAAAATTAAAAATATCTACAATGTGTACCAACCTGATCAAACGGTGTGGGTGGCTTGCCACGACAGAAGTTAGATAAAGTCCATGTAGCATTCCTCAGCATGGATAACTTTGATTTTTCATTTAACTGGGCTAGCAATGGCATTAGTGCACCCTGTGAGAGAACAAGATCCCTGCAACTTGGTGAGTCACCAGCTACATTACCTAGAGCCCATACTGCCTGTTCAAGAGACAAGAAAATTAAGAATTTAACCCAATTACCAATCCAACCAAACAAACAAAAAATTTCCCAAAGTGATAGGAAGAAATAAGTTGTATAACCAGTGAAAATAGGAACATAAAGAAGCATATACTGCCAAAATATGCTTAATACTGTGCTATCATGTTAATGAAAGTTTTAAAAGGGAATCAGAACCTGCTCTCTGACATCATCACTGCCAGAGCTTAGAAGCTGCACAAACAGGGGAACTGCACCATGTTCAATAACAACTCGAGTATGCTCAGATGTTCCAGATGCAACATTGGTCAAAGCCCATGCAGCTTCAAACTGCACACAAAATTGGAGGTCAACCTCAGTTTTTGTACACCTTAGAAGAATAGTTTGACTTTAACAAGAAACTACACAAAATAATTCATACTTGTAGTTGAGGCATATCCTGCCTTCCAAGGAACTCCACAAATCGAGGGACTGCACCGGCTTTTATGACCTCATCAATTGGAGGGCTGCGTTCTACACAAAATGTAAATACGAAAACAGTTTCAACAACATGAAATGAAAAGTGCCACAGAAGAGGAATGCGAACGAATTCAAGAGGTGGAGCTAGTCTCATACCAATTGACAGTAGCTTTCTAAACTGAGTAGTTGCTTCCAATTGCAAAGCAGGATCATTAGACCATACTCCTTGCACCATTGCAGGTATACTTTCCAACTGTTAAACAACCCAAACATCAATTAAAGACCAAGACCATCTAATATCAGACGAGATAACTTGTTATATAGAATTACAATGATACACATTCTCTGTTGCGTTCCTAATCAACTAAACCGCTCACAAATTATCCATGTTGGAGGTAATTTATAAGCAATACATTGAATTAAACCAAGATAATAAACCTAAAAACCAACTAAGATTAGGAGACATAACACTATAAGGACACCTTTCCCGACAATAACTACTTCTAGACTAAGCCCATTCTCTTTATTCGTACTAAGGAAAGGAGAGTGGGACCAATGAAAACCTTCTTCCAGTTATGAACTACATTCATTCAGATCAAAATCACAGCACAATTTCAAGTAAACATATCATGCATCATTCAGCATTACCCAAATTAAATCAATTTCGAAACTAAATTTCACTCCTTTCACTTCCCCCAACCAAAACCCAGTCACCAAAATCAAATCCCACAACCAAATTCCAACAACCCAGAATCAAACAATCCCAAAATCCCTAAACCCCCAAATCACAAATCAACAAGACTAAGAGCAAGAAATCAAAAGATACCCTTTTCTCGACGACGACAGGATTGGGAGACCCATCGAGCAATTGCTGCTGCGATAGAGCCAAGCCCTCTCTCCTCTTCTTGAGCAAACTGTCCTCGCGCTTGTTCTTCCTGATCTCGACCAAGTTGTCCTCCCTCCTCCGCCGCGCGTCGTCGGCGTCCACCCCCGACTTGTACGATTTCTTCCGCACCTCGGTTCTTGTGCTCGGCCGCAGAGACATTGCTCCTCTCTCTCTCTCGTTCATCGCTTCGCTTTTGCCACTTTCCATTTCAAAGGTATAGCAAATTTGTCTCATTAATGAGAACAAGTATATGGGGTACATGTGATTCACAGCTGTCCATCCTAAATCTCAGCCGTCAATCACTTCTAAACCCTCATAATTACAACTTTGCCATCATCCTCTTCCTTCCCTATATAAATACCAAACCTGACGGGCTGCCACCCCCCTCCCCCCCTCCACTTTTACAAAACCTACTCGAAGTCGAGAGACTAGAAGCTCAGAGATGTCCTGGTGGCGGTTCACGTCAGCATTCCGGTCATCGATGGGGTGGACCCCGCGGAGTTGGTTGCCGGAGCTGAGCCTGTCGATCGTGGTGGACGACGTCGTCTGGTCGATGGTCACAGCCGTGGAGTCGGTAGCCTTGGTCTCGATGCTCTTCTTCTTCTTCGTCTTCTGCGGCTGCACCGTCTGACCGACCTTCAATTGCCGGCGGAGATTCCGATCAGCGGTAGAGAAATGTTGAGCACGTGATGTCACGTGAGAGTGTGGTGAAATTTTTGTTTGTACTGTATGTAAATTACCTCTAGTAAAAGCCCTTTTATTATTTGATTAATGGTGTTTTGGATTTATTTTTGTTGTTATATTTGAAATGCTTCATTTGTTTTGCAATTTCAATTGCCAGGCTGCAAAGTCATTTTCAAGCATTGCAATTCTCTAGGGTGAGAATCAAAGTTCTCGATTTCAATTTCATGGTTATCTGTATTGATTAAGGCATTAAGCTAACAAAACTTATGGTTAAACTTTCAATAACCTTCAAATGTCCTTGCAAGATTAAATTGAAAAGTTAGAAAATATGAAATAAAATAGTAACTTAAATACACAGAAATTGAAAGGATAGGGAAAAAAAAAAAAAAAAAGAAGAAACAAAGACAGAAGACAGAGAATGTGAATTACAACTTTATATCATAGTAACTGATTCTTTTAATTGTCTTGCTGTTTTGACTTTTGAGGGAAGGAAAAAATAATAATAACAAAACAAATACCTACACAAAAGATAAAAATTGAAAGGAAAAAGAAAAAAGAAAAAGAAGCAAATGAACATGTGTGAAGAGGCTAGTATTTAATAATCTATGATGGTTTTAACTAGCACGTGACAATGACATTCAATTTATCATGTAGCTAATAATTGGGGACTTTGATTTTTGAGTCACACGATAAATAAAGGTAGTTGATTGACGAGACTTACTACCTATAGGTGGCAAACGGGCCGCTAAGCACGAGCACGGCACCGAGCACACATTTAAAAACTGTCTGGCATAGCCCAAACCCTTTAGTGGCCCGCCATATGGGTCAGGCTGGCCCTAGGAATATTGGCCCATTGGCCTGGTCTGAGTACGACGTATTGTAGGCCGACCTGTTACAAACACAAATTTTCATTTTGTTTTTAAAAATGTTAAAAAATTACAATGATGAAATTTAAATATTAAATATCTTTATTCAAAATCTCATGACAATTTTACCAATGCTATTTCATTAGTGTAGTCAAAATAGTGAAATACAATATTATATCCTTGTTTTGACTTTTGACATAAGTATTTTTTTTCTAAATATTAAATATATGTTTATTAATAAAGACTAATTTCACAATAATACAACTATAAAAGGAAGAGAAAAAAATATCATTCTAAATCTTCATTTTATCAATAAAGATTAATCTCACAATGATATACTAAAAAACAATATAGTTCTTTCTTTCTTATAGTGGAATATAAAAAATATAAAAAATTATTAGAAAACAAATCTTAAAAAGCTAAGATTAATAGTAATGTTGTGAAGTTGGTGAGCTGTGGTCTGTTGGTTAGCTAGTCTAACTAACACCGTGGAGGTCATGGGTTAAAATCTCACTGACATCAAAGGGTGGAGTGGGGAACTATATTGTCGTCCAGAATAAAAAAAAAAAGCATAATACTGTAGAACTTTATTTATTTTAATTTTCTAGATAGTTAAATAAAATTAATTTTTATTTACTTAAATTAAAATTTTAAAGTCGTGCTTTATAATGGGTAGGCATGAGCACGGCCTGTTTACTGACTTGACACGAGCATGGCCAGGCACGATATGGGTTTGGGCAACGGGCCGAATTGAGCTTAATGTTTAAGTAAAAGAATAGATATGAGCCTGACACGATAATAAATGAGCCGGCCTGAGCACGGCACAAAGCACAACTAAACCCGCTTAAAATGGGATTGGCCTGCCCGTTTGCCACATCTAGACTTACCCTTATGAGAAAAGATACAAACCTAGTTACAACTTACAAGAAATAAGTAGAGATAAGTTGTTCGGGGAGAAATATTTTGCACCAAACCTCACTATTTTTTACGGGAAATGATTCAAAACACCGATGTCCACTTATACCAACATGAACGGATGGTTGGTGTCAGGCTACAGACCCGGTATAGGTGGATTTTAAGCATCTAACACCGAATTGTTTGAAGAAGATATTGCTGGGAAATCTACTTGATAAAGAAACACAAATTAAGAGAGATAATACACACACACACACACATAAAATATGATGATCTACAAATGACCTCTTTAAACTTGAAATGTGAGGATGATTTTATTTTGAGCTAATTTCATTTTACCTCCCTAACATTTACATGTTAAATTAGTTGTGGCCCTGCACTTTTAATTTCATCACATGTATCCCTTTGCTTTCCAATTTAATCAATCATGTCTAATAATTCATTTTTTTGTCAAGTATTTTGTAAATTGAAAATGTGGTTCTAATGGGCTCCCTTGTATGATGACGATTCAATAATGTGGCATGCAAAATTATATCGTATGTGACTACAATTTCAAAATACATCACACAATATTTGGCAAAAAAGCTAAGGGTTAGACAAGATTGATTGAAATTGGTACGTACAGGGGCACGCGTGATGAAATTAAAAGTGCAGGGGCACAAATGATTTAAGGTGTAAAGATCAGGGAGGTAAAATGAAATTTGCCCTTTTATTTTTAACATGATGTTTCATAATCTAAACAATTCATGCTTTAGTTACATACACACATATTAATCCTACAAAACATTAGCCAAACCAGAAAACTTTTAACCATTTCATTAGCATAATATTTTTTTTAATTTTATTTAACGAACTACATTTGTTTACACAATTTTGAATAACAAAAAAATTATGGATTTGGTTGATTTTTTGAAGACACAAATTTTGCATAGATATCTAAAGGATCAACTATTAAAATCACTTGATTAGGTCATATACTAATGCAAAATAGTAAAAATTCTCAAATTCTTACAGTAAGGATGTTCTCACCGAGTACACACACACACCTGAGCTCTATCGAATGGTGTACTAATACAAGAGTTGTTTTGGCCGGAGATATTGTTGGGTCATAACCCATGTGTAGTGAAGTCTTGAACCATATATATATAAATAGAAAATCAAATTCGCAAAATGAATGAGTCTCTTGTACATTCTGATGAAGAAGAGCAAAAACTCACTCTAGATAGGCATGACCTTGCATGTAACGTCATTAATCAAGTTAAACTAATAAAATGGTATTCAAAAGTTAAAATAATGATTTTGAAATAACAATCATAGCACTTAGTGATTCTGGTGCTGATATAAATTACATCCAAGAATGATTAATACCCACAAAGTATTTTAGTAAAACGCTATATATATATTATATATATATATAGCTCTATCGAATGGTGTACCAACAGAAGGTTTGTTTTGGCCAGAGATATTGCTGGGCCATAACCCATGTATAGTGAAGTCTAGCGAGAGATTTGGGATACAGTTTTGGTTAATGCAGAATGTAGTTGGCCATTGAAGGACTAGTAGAAGGTAATCATAGGTGTTAGTTGCATTAGCAACCCCATAAGCAAGTCTCATTCGTGTATCCAAAATTCTCATGCAGCCCATGAATAACATCCGACCTTTAAGGTATCAAGGCGGGTTGGTTGTTCATCAATCAAGAAACCATAGAACTAATTAAGATAAGACCTTAAAAAAATGAGCTAATTAATAACTGAACATATATATCGATCATACCGTTGTAGGATTATATGCTACACCAGTGCACGACAGCTGAGGGCTAGTGTGGTTGGAGGGCCAGAGCCCATGTATTGTAAAAACTGGAGAGGGAGCTTTGCAGCTGTCACCACAAACAGTCTTGGACCACTGTTGAACAAACAACAAGTACATGTAGGCAGTATACAGGAGGCCAGAGTGAAGAGTAGGCAACAGTAATGAAGGTCATGAGGACGTAAGCCACATTATTTTGTGCCATATGATAGCTTTACGTAAGCCACTTCGTGTAGAATCTATGTGTTTCGATATCTGACCTTACAAGTAAACACATGAGTGAATCCACCGATTCCTTATTGAACGGCAGTGAGATGGTCGGTGTAATCATAGGAATATCTTGGCATGATTGGATGCCATTATGTGTTGACTGAAGATGAAAGTATACTATATATATTATTGACCATTCACAGCTAGTGAGTTTTGATGAAGTACTTTGTTTGCGACATATTTTGCTCGGATCAAGTGCCATGTTGGTTGTATTCATACTGCCAGAAATCTATATCGCACATACCAATAACGTAGCTTTTCCACAAGGATGACAGCAAAATTGTTTGAAGAAGATATTACCCCGAATCTACTCGATAAAGAAACACAAATTAAGAGACATAATACACACACACACAAAAAATATATGTGATGATCTAGAAACGACCTCCTTAAACTTGAAATGTGAGGATGTTTTTATTTTTAACATGATGTTTCATAATCTAAACATACATGAATCCTACAAAAAATTAACCAAATCAAAAAACTTTTAACCATTTGATTAGAACAATGTTCGTTTTAATTTTAACTAACGGACTACATTTGTTTACATAAATTTTAATGACCAAAAGGTTATGAATTTGGTTCAGTTTTTGTAGACACAAATCTTGCATAGGGATCTAAAGGATCAACTGTTGAAATCACTTAATTAGGTCATATACTAATGTAAAATAGTAAAAATCCCTAAATTTTTAAAGTAGGGATGTCCGATGTCCTCTCTGAGCACGCACACACACAGAGAGATATATATGAGCTCTATCAAATGGTATACCAAAAAAGGATTGTTTTGGCCGGAGATATTGCAATAGGTGTTAGCTGCATTAGTAACCCCAAAATCACAGAGAATAAATTTGGAGGACAATTCGCATGATGATGATGATAAGGCACATAACTAGGAAATTTTTAGTGATATATCGAAGTAAATTTTTAGTGCATCAAGCCATCAACATGAAGTAGGTTTATATAGGCCCTGAATTTGATGTGTTGTATACATTTTAAATGGTGTAGTTGAGTTATAGTAAGTGTTTCAGTTTATACATGTTGAAATTTTTTTGTAATATTCATCTTCGCTAAATATTATTGTGTGCTATATCTCTCTCACCTAGCGTTCCCTGCTAGGGTTTACTTTCTAGGATTCTAGAAAGATTAATACCCACAAAATGTTTTAGTAAAATGCTATATATATATGTGTGTGTGTGTGTGTGTGTGTGTGTGTGTGTGTGTTTCTAAGCTCTATCAAATGGTGTACCAACACAAGAGTTGTTTTGGCTAGAGATATTGCTGGCCCATAACCCATGTAGAGTGAAGTCCAGCGGGAGATTTGGGATGCAGTTTTGGTTAATGCATAATGTAGTTGGCCATTGAAGGACTAGTAGAAGGTAATCGTATGTGTTAGCTGCATTAGCAACCCCAAAAGCACAAAGAATAAATCAGGAGGATAATTTGCATGATGATGATGATAAGGCACATAACGAGGAAATTTTTGGTGATACATCGAAGTAAATTTTTAGTGCATCAAGCCATCAACATGAAGTAGCTTTATGTAGGCCTTGAAGTTGATGTGTTGTATACATTTTAAATAGTGTAGCTGACTCATAGTGAGTGTGCCAGTTTATACATGTTGAAATTTTTTTGTGATATTCATCTTCGCTAAACATTATTGTGTGCTATATCTCTCTCACCTAGCTTTCTATTCTAGTGTTCTAGAAAGATGAATACCCAAAAGTATTTTAGTAAAACGCTATATATATATATATAGGAACTTTCTCAGGAACGGACGTCCGTTCCTAAGCTTAGGAATGGATTTCCAGTTTTTTTTCTACTTTTTGATCACACATTCATATCTTAACCGTTCAGTTTTTAGGTCCTAATGTATATATCACTTCTGCAAATTTTTCAACCAAACTGATGATCGTTAAGGCAACCAAAACTGCAATTTACACGAATGAACAAAATCTGTCTAATCGGAACCGTTTGTGTATATTGTTGTAGATTGCAGTTTTGAATGCCTTAACGATCATCAATTTGGCTGAAATTTTGCAAAGATGATCTATACATTATGACCTAAAAACAGAACAGTTAAGATGTGAATGTGTGATTGAAAAGTGTGAAAAAAAACTGGAAATCCGTTCCTGAGACGGACTGTGTGTGTGTGTATATAGATATATATATATATAGATATATATATAAATATATATATATATATATATATATATATATATGAGCTCTATCGAATAGTGTACCAACACAAGAGTTGTTTTGGCTAGAGATATTATTGGCCCATAACCCATGTAGCTAGAGTGAAGGCCAGCGGGAGATTTGGGATGTAGTTTGGGTAATGCATAATGTAGTTGGCCATTGAAGGACTAGTAGAATGTAATCTATTTAATGGTGTACCAACATAAGTGTTGTTTTGGCCAGAGATATTGTTGGCCCATAACCCATATACAGTGAAGTCCGACGGGAGATTTGAGATGTAGTTTTGGTTAATACATAATGTAGTTGGCCATTAAATGACTAGTAGAAGGTAATCATAGGTGTTAGCTATATTAGCAACCCCAAAAGCACATAAAATAAATCTGGAGGATAATTCGCATGATGATGATGATAAGTCACATAACTAGGAAATTTTTAATGATATAAGTAAATTTTTAGTGCATCAAGTCATCAACATGAAGCAGGTTTATATAGGCCTTGAAGCTGATATGTTGTATACTTTTTAATTTGTGTAGCTGACTTATAGTGAGTGTGCCAGTTTATACATGTTGATTTTTTTTTGTGATATTCCTCTTTGCTAAACATTATTGTGTGCTATCTCTCTCACCTAGCGTTTTCTGCTAGGGTTTACTTTCCAGGGTTCTAGAAAACAAGTTTCGATCTGCCATGAATATGGATATACTTAGCTAGAATTACAGAGGCATCTGCAACGACACAACAAAGTGGGATTTGAAGGATCTAATATCTCAAAATCGTCCCCAAATCGTCTTTTTCTCTAAGACAACAAATACACTCTTCGTAACTTTCGATGCTGCATTTGGCCTTAGGGATTCCACACTCAAAAGAAGTTTTGTGCGAAGGACAGTCAGGGTGTCTAGGTATGTTCTGGATTGAGGATGTCAGTGTGTAGGAGATTGGTGGTGCTCCGGGGGATCCACACTGGAATTGACAAGGTTTTATGGGTATGCTCGCATCTCAGATAGTGATCGATCATGGCAGCTATTGAGAAATTTGCTTGATTTGGATGCGTTACCATCGATCTTTGTTTGGGATTTCAATGAAATGCTTAATAACGGAGAGAAGACTTATGACCCTCTTCGGTCAGAGAGACAAATGAGAGGATTCTGTGAAGCATTTGGTTACGGGGACTTTCTCGACCTAGTATTTCAAGAGGCCATGTCAACCTGTTGGAATTCAGAAATGCAACTGCGTTTAGATAAGGCAATGTACTCCTTGCTAGTATGATATTTTTGGGCATGCCAGTATGCGACACCTTCCTCCAAGCAATTTGGACCATATTCCGTTATTGGTGAATGCAAGTTCTGTTCCGTTACCAAAGAGGTCGCGCTTCCACCACCTCAAATTTGAAGCATATTGGCTGCAGCACAAGGATTGTGATGGCATCATGAAGGATGCATGGGCTACTGATGTTACATGTCAGCCTAGATATTGCGTTGCTAAGAAGATAGAGTATAATCAGATCAAATTGGATAACTGGTAGAAACCGACATTCAAGGTCCAGCAATAACAAATGATGGGGGTTCAAACTAGACTTAAAGAGTTGATGGATGTTCCAGTTTCGGAGGCAGTTCAAGTTGAGAAGAAGGGTTTGATGGAGTGACTTCAATTGCTAGCTCTTGTCAGAGGAGGAGTCATTTTGGTGACAAAGCTCAAAAGTCACTTGGTTGAAGGAAGTGGATCGGAACACATGATTTTTTCATGCAAATGCTGCCAACCGGAAGAGGAAAAATATGATTCAGGGTCTGTTTCATGAGAATGGGGTTTGGTGTGAAGATGACAAGGGTTTGGAAATGGTCGTGTCTTCTTAGTTTACAGAAATGTTAACGACTTCTGACATTGATTTTGAAGCTGTGGAGACAAATCTTGCGGCTATTCTACCCTGTGTAATGCAAGACATGAATAAGCAATTATGTGCGCCATATTCTATAGAGGATGTTTAAGTTGCGTTGTTTCAGAAGTACCCCACGAAATCACCTGGTCCGGATGAGATGTGTCCATTATTTTTCCAACATTATGTCCCAATATTGAGGTAGATGTTACTGAGGCAGTCCAAAACTTCTTGCATTCATGTCAACTTATTAGACAAATTAATTTTACTCACATTTGCCTTATTCCAACCTATGTTTGATTTGAGGTCCGTTGCATTATGCATTGTGATTTACAAGATATGTTCCAAAGTTATTGCTAATAGGCTAAAATTATTTCTACCTTTATTGATTTCTAAATTTCAAAGTGCTTTCATCCCATGGAACATTGATTGTTGATAATATTCTTGTGGCGAATTAGATAGCTTACTTTGTACATAACAAAAGAGAAGGCAATGAGGGGTTATTTATGGCACTTAAACTTGAGCTGAGTAAAATGTATGATCGAATGGAGTGGACTTTTCCTAAGAAAGTTCTGGACCGATTTGGCTTTGTGCATAATTGGATTGAGATGGTGATGCAATGTTTCTATTATGTGAGGTACTCGTTCCTTGTTCATGGGAAGCCTTGGGGTATTGTTGTTCCTAGTATAGGTTTGAGACAAGAAGATCCTCTGTCCCCTTATTTGTTTTTGATTGCAGTTGAAGGGTTATCTGCATTTACTACGTCAAAAGCAGGAACTTGATTTACTGCCAGGTATTGGGGTATGTGACGAACCTCTTCTGTGAGTCATCTTCTTTTTGCAGACAATAGCATGCCCTATAGAGGACTGTTACCAAATTCAGGATGTAATTGAAACTTATGGGAGAACTTAACGTCACTCCAAGATTAATATTTCGTAGTAGAAATGGGAAATTTGACAAAACCACAATAATAATCGGGTAGCAGCGGAATCATTGTATATTGCTAGAAGACATACAATGGGAGACTCAAATAAAACATCTAAACCTTCCAAGGTAGTACTTTCTTGGACGACAACATACAGTTCTAAGTTCTAACTCAAGTATATCATATTCAAATCAAATAAAATCAAATGTGATGCTTCCCATGATTCATGATTGGAACGACACTATTCACATAAGCAATACCACAAAAAGGAATAAAAGTGTGTCTAGTAGGTGGAAAATAATCTGGAATACTTTGAATCTGAAGATACTTGACATTTTTGGTAATGAGGTTATAGCAGACAATAGAGCCATTTTCTCCAACCCCAAGAATTCCGTTGCTCTTCCAAAATGCCAATATCTTTTGAGGTAACCTGTAAGGAAAGTACTCTACATATTCAAAAGTTAATTGTTTTGTCCAAGCACCTTTGACATCGCCACAATCATCCCTCACCCACATTGTAGCTTTGTGCCCATCCACAAAATGCAAGCCGAAAAGAGCAACAGACTCATTCCACACCGTAAGATGCAATCGAAGGTAAATGAAATTGTTAGATTCTAGTAGCTCATACGGTAACAGAATATCATGAAATACCTCATCGCTCGTATCAAACGAAATGATCGATTGTCCAATGCGTTCGTCCTCTTCTTTGTCAGTGTCGTAGACACAGAAGAATTCCTTTTGTTGCTCATATCCCGACCAATAACACATTCCCTTGAAGTATAGCTGAAACGTATCAGGCCAAAGGTAACTAGTTTCCCTTTCCAAAGAAAAAGTCTTGATCTCTCTCCAAGAATCAGTTCGCATGGTGTATACTACTGCTTTTGGAGGATAAACAATCACATGTCCACCATAATATTCTGGATCACCATAAAATTTGGAATCAGAAAATCCAATGTCAATAACTTTGTAATCTTTAGACTTAGGATCATAGCCAAACCCCATGGTTTCATTAAGTAGATGTATTGGACGCAGGTAAGCAAATTCTTCGAACATCTGGCTGCGTGGTACCTTGGACCAATCCGGAAGGAATGGCTCCTCCGGAAGAAATTTAAATTGATGAATTGCAGGATTCCAAAGACACACTTCACTAGATTTAGCTAGCCTCTGATGATAATCGATTAAAGCTAGACAGACAATCCCATCACAATGGCCTATAATACGAAGTGATTCGACTACCCTTGTAGGAATAGTAAGGCCCTCCACACTGGAAAGATTGGTGCTAAGCCCACCATTACTGTTGTTATCATTTTCATAGCAAAAGTTAAGCAATGAGAAAACCATTTCAGGCTTTTTAGTGTGTGTGTCCTTGCAGACTAAACGCTTGATAAGGACACAGGGAGAGGGGTTGTGTTTGGAAATTGAGAGGTGCTGAGCTACGAACCTGGGACTGGCGATGAGATAGTACCACCATTTAGAGATGCACTTGAATCGCATAAGAGATTTGGGAGGCAGAGTTGATAGGATTTGTTCCACCACACCTTCTTCAATATTTTTGCAAGACTCTGTCAGTTCTGCTAGCTCTGAACCCTTCTCAAGTGCCATTCTTCTGCAATAGAAGAAACCAGATCATAAAAAAATAATAATAAATAAAAACATCAAAATTTAGTGGCGTGGAAATTATCAACATAAACAAAAAAGAACAAATTCAAAAGCTGATTAAATATGAAAAATAGGAGTGCAAACTAGACATGAGAAAGATTCAGAACTACCTTGGTCCTTAGAAGTTAGCCAAGGAGGAAGTAGAGATAGAGTCATAGAGAGATGCAGCAGCGGCACTAAATTGGGGTGGGTGAGGGATTGGGAAATGAGATTGTGATGAGATGATTAGGTCATTTTGGTTTAAAAGGGTTCTGTGTTCTGTTTCTTTCCTTTGGTACATAAATGAAATTAATCTCAAATTTAGGATAAAATTATCATTTATGTTATTTCCTTTTTTATAATATTGACTTGGGCTATTCTTTTTAACTTCTTACTCCTGACATTTTACTGTTACTGTTGGATTATAATTTGGATAAAGACGTGAATATGATAGAGGTTCTCATAAACATTGAAGAAGATGTGGTTGAACAAATCCTATCAACTCTGCCTCCCAAAACTTTGATGCGATTCAAGTGCGTTTCTAAAAGGTGATATGCTCTAATCACCAATCCCAGGTTCGTGGCTAAGCACAACACCGATTGTTCTCCTTGCATGCTTTAGAAGCGTTTAGTCCATAAGGACACTACCACTGATAGTGAGTCTCAAGAGGTATTCTCGTTGCTTAAATTTTGCAATAATATTGATATTGATAATGATGGTGGAGGCGAAGAGCATAGCTTTCTTTCCGGGGTAGAGGACATTGAGATTCCTCCTCCTTTGAGTCTAAAGACTAGAGGCTCATCACTTCGTATTATAGGCCACTGTAATGGGATCATCTGTCTAGTTCCAGCCATTTCCGGTGAAGGGATTTTATGGAACCCCGCAATTCATGACCATACCTTCCCGATTTCCCAGAAACACACTACAAATTTCCCCATTAGCACCCTTTTTTGAGCCATTAAAAAGTCATCAGTCCCAAAATGAATAGTTAAACGCTGATATAAAACATTGGTGGGAGATTTTTTCCTCTCACTGATCATCAGTGTCTAATATATACATTACATACAATAAATTAATTGTTTAATCCCTATGTCACTATTAATGGTGTGAAAAAGGAATGGCATTCTTATAAACCATTGTTTATAAACCATTCTTATACGTTGAGTACCCTTTTTTATTTTTTTGATACAAAAAAATTATATTAAAATAAAGGAAGGGGAGACGGTTTGTGAATTTGGGTAATAATTATGATTCCCAAAATTACCTTCATTATTGATGATGGTTGATGCAGAATGACGAGTTTGTTTTATATTCTCAATTAAAAATAAAGTAAAATTACTATATGATTGATCATTGCATTCTTCATCAATTACATTAACATATAAAAGAAGTGGAAACTATATATCATCCGGTCCATTTCTCCTTCTTATTTCACCCATTAGTTCGTACTTGTATAACTATATGTAAAATCAGTAACCATAATATATAATTACACCGCAATTTGTCCGTCGACCACAAGGGACAATGTTGTTTCCCATATCATCAAAGCAAATTATGACTTCCTCCAAATACCAAAAATCAACTGTACCTACTCGTATCTGCCTGCACCTAAGCAGAGGCTGGTACAGTCACTCGCTGAATGGCATTTTCAAGGTCAATGCGATAATAGTAATTTCCAGGGTAGATTGGTGACGGTGCGATTGCAGACAGCTGATATGCATGATATTGATACCACATCCAGTAAGCTTTCTTAAAATATTCCGTCTGGCTCAGATTGTTTTTCGAGCAAGTACCATGGCTATTGCATGTACTCTGTTTCCCAGAAGTCCATATCGGAATAATGAGATATCAATTGGGGCCATGCTACCGGCAGAAAATAGTGCCTCAAACCATGGTTTTCGGTAGCAGACATCTAATCAGAAAATGTAACCCATTAAAATAAGCATTTTATGATCGATCCAACCGAGAAACACGTACAACAGATATTAGAAATGAAATGAAATTAAAGTATGCAATGTACGTACCATACGAATACCTCAGCTCCACTAAAATGTGTGCCATCGCAAGCCTGTCCAGGAGCCGAGTAATTGGATGGCCAAAATGTACAGTTGATTTTTGGTATTTGGAGGAAGTCATAATTTGCTTTGATGATATGGGAAACAACATTGTTTCTTGTGGTCGACGGACAAATTGCGGTAATTATATATTATGGTTACTGATTTTACATATAAGTTATACAAGTACGAACTGATGGGTGTAATAATAAGGAGAAATGGACCGGATGATATATAGTTTCCACTTCTTTTATATGTTAATGTAATTGATGAAGAATGCAATGATCAATCATACAGTAATTCTACTTTATTTTTACTTCAGCATATAAAACAAACTTGTCATTCTGCATCAACCATCATCAATAATGTAGATAATTTTGGGAATAATAATTATTACCCAAATTCACAAACCGTCTCCCCTTCCTTTTTTTTGAAAAGACCGTCTCCCCTTCCTTTATGTTAATACAGTTTTTTCGTATCAAGAAAAAAAAAATCGGTACTCAAGGTATATATATACAGCTGTTTTCAGGGAAGATTAATATCATATCCATAAGGAGAATTTTCTACACCAGGAGATCCAATGTTGACAACTTACTCTCAATTGAAACCGGCTCGGAGCTTAGATGTTAGTTAGACTCCTGCCAAGGCATGCCTCGAGTAATCGGGACAACGGTCGATCATAATGTTCCTGGGTCAGGGGGACCTGCCTCCCCCCTCTCAAATACTCTTTGCCAAAAAAAAAAAAAAGGCCGTGGATTGTAAAGAAATTCTGCGGGGGATTTGGGATACAATCTGACCTGCCGGAACAGAATGTAGCAGGCCACTGTTGGACGAATTGGAGGTAGTCGTAGGGATTTGCTGCATCAGCTGCCCCCCACGCAGAGAGAAGGAACAGGGCGAGTTGCATGATCCCCATGATGATCGTGTATATTGTAAACGTTTAGTGCACAAACAAGGTATCAGTGGCGGATCCAGAAAAGTTTCTTAGGTAAGGCAATATTTAAGGCAAACAAGAAAAACTCAGCCTAGATAAGGTAAGATTCATCTGGTTTTGCCATTTTATGCTATGTTTTAGATAGCTTTCTTTAGCCAACATATATAAATCAAGGTAAACAAGAAAAACTCAGTCTAGGCAAGTGCCCAAGCTGGCCTATATGTGGCTCCGCCCCTGCAAGGTATATATAAACTTATAAAGGTAGCGATTGAATAAAATAAGGGTATAGAGTACTACCTAATATTAGAATCTTCGAGGGTGAAATGAAATGTGTGATCTAACTGAATCTTTGACACTAAAGAAGTGTGATTCCATTACCCGAATTA